>PVKE010052104.1:0-10438 GCA_004027555.1 Craseonycteris thonglongyai | reverse complement strand
AAACCAAAGTATTATGGTATGATGTTCACCATATTGGATTTTAAGAAGTAAATTAAAAGTATAGCACTCTTGGTGAGGAAATAAATGTTGCTACTAAACTATAAACTAGACAGCCTTTTAGACAGATCAAGTTAGCAGCATTTATCAATTTTGAAATACATTATATTTGTCACAACAATTTCCATTCTAGAGATCTATCCTACGGAAATAACTGAATTTATTTATAGTATAGGATTTTTATTACATTACATATGAAAACAGAAAAACAAAACAAAACACTGACACCCAATACTTACATATATATTAGCAATAGTAGAGGTTTTATATTATGGTGAATACATACGATGGACTTCTAGGTGACAATTAAAATAAGTATGTATAGCAGTGTGTATTGCCATAAAAAAATCTCCAAGACATATTGTTACATAAAAAGGCTTTGTTCAGGACCACTGTACATTACGGGCTCATCACAGTTTGCCGTGGTAGGGTAATTAGATAAGGTGAAACATTAATTTTAAAATTAAATATTTCTGCATTTGTTCTGTATAGTTCTCAAAATATTATATATTGTTCTCATAATACAACTCAATTGGTGTCACTTAAGTAAAACATAAAATGAGGCAAAGTTAGAGCCTCAGGAATACTGTGAGCCTTAGTCAGTATGTTTTCTATCTTTCTCCTCTCTTCCCTTTAAAAGAACCTTCCCTAACTTTTTTTTCTTTTCTTTCTGTCATGTTTTTCTTATATGTACTTTAACTTCTCTCTTCGCTAATATATGTTTTACAAAGAAGTTTCTGTTCCCAAATGTAGTTGAATGTATCTATGGCTTTCTCTTCACCAAAGTCATCCTCATTTTCTCACACCATCTCCTCTCCATAGCATCACATTCAATTGTCACCATACACTGCCATCAATTGGTATCTTTAAATCATATTCACAAAATTGAAAATATTTCTAAAATTGAAAAGAGAGAAGTACTTACGTTTATTTTGAGGTTCTTCTTTCACCATTGTGTGTTAACTGCTTTGTTGTCTGGTGTTTGGGAGGACTGGATGCCTGTTATATCTCTCACCTCAGGATATATATCTGTGGATAAAACAATATATTCAGAAATACTTAAGATTGAACATCAATCTTACCTATGCTGAGACTATGAAGTTCCCAACATAAAAGACAATTCACAAGAAGTCTTTTCAAAGACTGGGGTTTCCTTTGATTCACTGTGGGAAGTGGAGCAAAGAAAAAAAGGAAATTGAAAAAGCAACACCCAAAGACAGTGAGTAGAGAAAGAGAGCTGACTCTGGATGGTGAGCACATAAGGCAATGCACAGACAATGTAATGTAGAATTGTGCACCTGGAAACTATGTAATTGTTACCAACCAATGTTACCCTAATAAATTTAATAATTATAAAAACTTCCATAAATATGTTGAAATCATTAGATTAATGTGTCATGTCAAATTATTTAATTTGCTTTTTTAGTAATTCAAACAAAAAAACTTATTAATACTGTAAAAGCACAATCATTGTACCTGATAAAAATTTAATACATCTATTTGACAGACCTGAAACCATTATCATCTGCTGCTGATGTAGATTGTGACATCAAAAACATAAAACTTGGGAGACGGGTGTAAAATGTAAAGCTTTAGTTTGTGTTTGAACTTCAGTTACTAGCATAAAATAGGCTATTCTAAATATAATAGAGGATGTTTTATGTAAGCCTATGGTAACCACATAGCAAACACCTATATAGATACAGAAAAGATACAAAGAAAAAAAAATCTAAAAACCAAAAAGAAAAAGAAAGGAACCTAAGCAAGCCAGTATAGAAATATCATCAAATTATGAATGAAGAGAGCACGAAAACAAAAAAATAGGTACAAAGAATTTTTTTTAAAAAACCAGAAAACAAACAAACGATAAAAGGCAGTATAAGTCAGTATCTATCAATAAGTACTTTAAGTGGAATGGACTAAATTCTCCAATCCAAAGACAGACTTGTTGACTAGATTAAAAACAAGATTCAACTATATGCTGCCTATAAGAGACCCACTTCAATTTTACCACCAGTATGAAAGAGAAGGGATGGAGAAGTATATTTTATGTAAATTGAAACCAAAGTATTGCAGAGGTGTCTATACTGACATCAGACACAATAGACTTTCAGATAAAGACTGTAATAAAATACAGAGAAGGTCATTTTATAATGATAATGGGATCAACCTAACAAGAGGATATAACATTTTTAAACATTTATCCACCCAATTTTAGAAGCATCTAAAAATACAAAGCAGATATTAACAGACTCGATGGGAAACAGATAAATGATACACTAATATTAGGAAACTTGGGTACTCCACTTTCATCAATGGATATAACATCCAGAAGAGAAATAACAAGGAGTCAGTGGACTTTTAAACTACATGTTAGGTCAGTTGGACTCCACAGACATTACAGAACATTTCATCCAACAGCAACAGAATGCACATTCTTCTCAAGCTCACATGAAGCATTCTTCGGGATGGATCATAAGTTAGGCCACAAAATAAGTCTTAGTAAATTTAATAAGTTTTAAATAATATCCAGCATCTTTACTGACCACAATGAAATAAAACTAGAAATCAATTACAAAAAAAACTGGAAAATACACAAATGTGTGGAAATTAAACAACATGGTCCTAAAAATCAATGTATTAAAGAGTAAATCAAAAGAGAAATTAAAAAAGGGGGAAAATAAAAAAATACCTTGAAGAAGAAAAAAGATGGCAGCATGAGAAGAGAACCCCAATACCTACCTGGGAAGGGACTTTGAACAAAGGGGAATCCACAGGGGAAACCCTGAGAAACACCCTCAACTGAGAGAACCACTCAGTGCAGAACAACACCTGAAGGTTAGAGGAAAAAAGGGGCAAGTGGGAGAGGGAAGGGGAAGGAGCAGTTCGGGGACAGGAATGTGGAACACGACCCGAAGCTGGCAGAAAAAAAGGGGGGTTGGGGAACCACGGTCAAAGTGGAGCTAGATCACAGGCGGCCTAGAAGCCGAGACCCGAGTAGTGTTGAAGCCACATGAGACTGTGGACAATTTAACATCCAAACTTAAGGGGCAGCACCCTGTGCCACACTCAGATCATGGTGCCTGAGGTGAAATAGGGACCATGGAGCAGGGGAGGCTGAACTTCCAGGGCAGCAAGAGAACAGAACACCAGCCTGCCGCAGCTTGATGTGCCTAGTCACTGGCTTACAGAAACAGCATGGCAGAGCTGTATAGAGTTGCTGTTAGGGAGCGGCTTTTCAAGCCAGGGCTCTGGAAGTGAAAAGGGCAGTGTGAGAAGAGCTGAGGATGAGAGGGACAGAACTACGATGCCAGCCACAGCTCGATGTGCCTAGTCACTGGCTTACAAAAATGGCACAGCTGTGCTCAATAGAGACTCAAAGTGAAAGCAGCCCAGAGCTGTGCGCCTCCTCCCACACTGACCCACCAGCCCCTCTGCTGACAGAGGAATCTGCTATTGTGTCTCAGGCCCACCCCAGCTCCTACTCACACTCCCCCCACCCATACACACACCTTCACTGCTCTGCCTTCTACCAGCTAAGCCAGCAACCTGAAGTGCAATCCCAGGACACAAAAACTGACTGCTTCCCTCAACGCTCTCCAAAAACCTCTGAGCCCTTATTGCAACCTGCTACACAGTGGAGACATACCAGGCTGCAGTCAGGCCACAGCCTACTTCACTCTCCCAAAGAGGGGGAGCATTAAAAGTAAGACAGTTGGAACAAAAAATAAGAAAAAATAAATAAAAGAGAAGCCCATCTTCTAGGAAACTCCCCAGAGGAAAAACACACTCGTGCCTAAGGCAAAAAACACACATCAAATACAATGCACACATCAAATACAATGCACACCTCAGAATCCAAAGCCACTCCAAAAGAATATGGAAAATCTTTAGAAAAGGAGCTTACACACTTGGAAACCAATAATCTAAGTGAAACAGACTTCAGGGCTGCAATATTCAAGACACTCAGAGAGCTTGCTAAATGCTGGCAACATACCCAGACACAGTTAAATGACCTCAACAAGAAATTTTCTGATCAAAATGAATACTTTACCAACAAACTTGAGAAGTTAGAGCAGAACCAAAAGGAACTCCTTGAAATGAAAGGCATAATGGGAGAGCTGAGAAAAGAACTAACCAGCATAGGAAACAGGGCTGACCAGCTGGAGAAAAGAATTAGTGAAATCGAAGATAGAAACATGGAAATTTCACAGATGGAAGAAGAAAGGGATATTAGAGTCAAGAGAAATGAAAGAGCCCTACAAGAACTCTCTGACTCTATCAGAAAGAGCAATATTAGAATAATAGGGGTACCAGAAGGAAGTGAGATGGAATCTTCTCAGAGTCTACTAAAGCAAATAGTAGATGAGAATTTTCCTAATCTATGGAAAGAGCTGCAGCCCCAAATTCAAGAGGAAAACAGGAGCCCTAGCTACCTAGACCCTAGCAGATCTTCTCCAAGGCACATTGTTCTGAAGATGACAAAAACCAAAGACAAAGAAGAATCCTCAAGGCTGCCAGAGGGAAAAATATATAACTTTCAAAGGAAAACCTATCAGGCTATCATCAGACTTCCAGGCAGAAACTCTGTAAGCCAGGAGAGAGTAGAGCCCAATCTTGAAAATTTTAAAAGAGAGAAATTTTCAGTCAAGAATTAACTATCCAGCAACATTAACCTTTATATATGAAGGAGGAATTAAGGCCTTTTCAGATATACAGAAGCTGAGGGAATCCTCCAGTTCAAAACTGGAATGCTAAGAAATACTGAAAGAGGCCATTTGGCCTGAATCAAGAAATCAAAATAAATGGAGAAAAGTTGGGACAACATAGAAATAAAAAGGAAGCAAGAAATGAATACAGAAAATCCTCATATATCAATCATCACCCTAAATATAAATGGACTGAATTCACCAATAAACAGGCACAGAGTAGCAGACTGGATTAAAAAACAAAATCCAACCATATTCTGCCTACAAGAGACACACCTCAGCCACAAGGACAAACAGACTCAGGGAAAAAGGATGGAAAACAATACTCCAGGCAAATGGCAGTCAGAGAAAAGCAGGGGTGGCTATGCTGATTTCTGATGAATTAGACATCAGGATAAAAAATAATAATAACACATAAAGATGGTCATTTCATTTTGATAAAAGGGACAATAATACATCAAGAAAACATGACACCCATCAATATATATGCCCCTAATCAGGAAGCATCAAAATTTGCAAAGCAATTACTAACAGATCTAATAGGAGAACTTGACAAAAATACAATTATAGCAGGGGACCTAAACACCCCCTTGACAACAATGGACAGATCATCCAAGCAGAAAATAAATAGGAAAATTTCAGCCTTAAATGATACAGTACAGGAAACTGACATATTTGACATTTATAGGACACTCCATCTTGCAACACAGGACTATACATTTTATTCTTAGTGCACATAGAACATTTTTAAGGATAGAACATAACCTGGGACTTAAATCCAACCTCGGCAAATTTAAGAACATTCAAATCATACTAAGTGTATTCTCAGACCACAAGCTTTGAAAGAAGAGATCAACTATAAAAGGAAAGCAGAAAAAAATCACATATATGTGGAGATTGAACAACATGCTATTAAAAAATGACTGGATCAAAGAAGAAATAAAAGAAGAGAATAGAAAATTTGTAGAAATGAATGACACTGAAAACACAACATACCAAAATTTCTGGGACACAGTGAAAACAGTAATAAGAGGGAAATTTAAATAATTACAGGCTTATCTCAAAAAACAAGAAAAACTACAAGTAAACACCCTAACATCCCATCTTAAAGAACTAGAAAAACATGAACAAAGGAACCCCAAAGCTAGCAGAAGAAAAGAACTAATAAAAATGGAAACAGAACTTAATGAAATTCAGAACAGAAAAACAACAGGTAAAATTAATACCACAAAGAACTGATTCTTCCAAAAAATCAATAAAATTGACAAACCACTGGCTAGGCTCACGAAAGACAAATAGAAAAATGTCATACTTCCAGAATTTGGAATGATAGAGGAGAGATCACACTGACACTACAGAAATACAAACAATCATAAGAAATTATTATGTAAGACTCTATGCCACCAAATTTGACAATCTAGAGGAAATGGACAAATTTCTAGAAACCTATGGTTTACCTAGACTGAACCAAGAAGACATGGATAACCTAAATAGACCAATCAACAGTACAGAACTTAAAACAACTATCCAAAACTTGCCCAAAGGCAAAAGTCCTGGACCAGATGGTTTTACCAATGAGTTTTATCAAGCATTCAAAGAACTAATACCCATCCTCCTCAGACTACTCAAAAAAAATCAAGAGGTAATACTACCCAACTCATTAGATGAAGCCAATATCTCCCTAATTCCAAAACCTGGGAAGGACAATACCAAAAAGAATTAGTATAGGCCAATCTCCTTGATGAACACTGATGCAAAAGTCCTAAATAAAATTTTAGCTAACAGAATACAACAATGCATTAAAAAGATTATTCACCATGACCAAATGGGATTCATCCCAGGGGCACAAGGATGGAGCAACATATGCAAATCAATCAATGTAATCCAGCACATAAACCAAACAAAAAATAAAAACCACATGATTATCTCAATTGATGCAGAAAAAACATTTGACAAGATACAATACCCATTTATGATAAAAACACTGAATAAAATGGGAATTGAAGGAAAGTACCTCAACATAATAAAGGCCATATATGACAAACCCTCAGCAAATATTATACTGAATGGGGAAAAGCTGAAGCTTATTTTCCTAAAATCAGGAATAAGACAGGGATGCCCCCTGTTATCACTGCTATTCAACATAATTCTGGAAGTTCTAGCCAGAGCAATCAGGCAAGAGAAAGGAATAAAAGTTATTAGAATTGGGAGAGAAGAAGTCAAACTCTCACTCTTTGCAGATGACATGATCCTTTATATAGAAAACTCTAAAGACTCTATCAGAAATCTATTACAAATAATAGACTAATACAGTAAAGTTGCAGGATACAAAATCAATGTGCAAAAATCAACTGCATTTTTATATGCCAAAAATGAAACTTCGGAGAGATGAGAAGACCCATTCCTTTTGTCATTACAAACAAAAAAATGAAATACCTAGGAATAAATCTAACAAAGAACATGAAGGACTTATATACTGAAAACTATAAGACACTGTTAAAAGAAATTAAAGAAGACACGAAGAAATGAAAAGATATTCTATGTTCATGGATTGGGAGAATTAACATAGTTAAAATGGCCATAGTACCCAAAGCAATATGCAGATTCAATGCCATTCCCATCAAAATCTCAGAGACATTCTTTAAAGAAATAGATTTAAAAATCATCAAATTTATATGGAACCACAAAAGAACCTGAATCACTAAAGCTATCCTAAAAAAAAAAAAGAATAAATCTGGGGGAAATCTCACTGCCTGACTTTAATCTACACTAATTTACAAAGCCTCAGTAATCAAAACAGCTTGGTATTGGCAGAAAAACAGATACACAGACCAATGGAACTGAATTGAAAACCCAAAAATAAACCCACAAATATACGGACAAATTATTTTCAATGAAGGAGTGAAAAATATACAGTGGGGAAAAGAAAGCCTCTTCAGTAAATGGTGCTGGGAAAATTGGAAAACCACATGCAAAAGGCTAAATGTGAATTATGATCTCTCACCATATACCAAAATTCACTCAAAATGGATTGAACACCTCCAAATAAGACCCAAAACAATAAATTGCATAGAAGAAAACATTGGTACTAAACTTATAGATCTGGGGTTCAGGGAGGACTTTATGAACCTGAGCTCAATGACAAAGGAAGTAAAAGCAAAAATAAATAAATGGGACTTTATCAAGCTGAAAAGCTTCTGCACTGCAAAGGAAACCATCAACAAAGCAAAGAAGCAACCAACCAACTGGGAGAAAATATTTGCAAACAATGCCTCTGATAGGAGACTAATATCAAAAATATAGTACAAAGAACTTGTACAACTCAACAACAACAACAACAAAAACCAAACCAAACCAAAACAAAAAAAGCAATCCAATTAAAAAATGGGCAGGGGGAAAGCTGGGATGGCTCAGCGGGTTAAGTGCTCGCTTTTAAGCCCCGGGGACCGAGGATCGAATCCCAGCCCTGGCCCATGCGGACCCACATGCTAAACTGGGGTGTGCCCCCAGTTCAGTTCTTGCTGGGACCTATGCGGGAGGCTTCCGGCCCAGTTCCTGCCCTGCGCAGCCCTGTGTCCACCTGTGGAGTGAAACTATATGGAAAACTAATGTCAACTATGGAGACTACTCTGGGCCCTCCCCCTTCTCTCTGTCTCTCTCTGTCTCTGTTTCTCTCTGTCAAAAATCAATAAAATAGAATAAAAAGATTTTTTCCTGGAGGAAAAATGGCGGCATGAGAGGAGAACCCCAATACCTACCTGGGAAGGGACTTATGAACAAAAAGGAACCCACAGGGGAAACCCTGAGAAGCACCCTCAACTGAGAGAACCACACAACGCAGAACAACACCCAAAGGTTAGAGAAAAAAGGGGAGAGCGGGAGAAGGAAAGGGAAGCAGCGGTTCGGGGACAGAGACTCGGAGCGCGGCCCGGGGCTGGCAAAAACAAAGGGGGATTGGGGGACTACAGTCAAAGTGGAGCTAGATCCAGGGCAGGCTGGAAGCCAAGACCTAGGGAGCGTGGAAGCCCCACAGGAATGTGGACAATTTAACATCCCAACTCAAGGGGCGACACGCGGTGCCCTAATCAGATCACAGAGCCTAAAGTGGCACAGGGACTGTGGGGCAGGGCGGCGGCACTTCCCGGCGGGCGGGGTGAGAGCAGGGCACTGGCCCACAGCAGCTCAGCACCCCTGATTCACAGAGGAGACACAGCTGAGCTCCTAAGGTTGTCTGTGAGGGAGCACCTTTTGAAGACAGGGCTCGTGGAGTGAGGGCAGCGGCTCAGTGGACACTGAGGGAGCACGCTGGGCAACAATAGACGTGCTTAGAGTGCATCCCGGTCCTGCAGAGCAGCCGCAGCCGAGCCCCTGCCAAGCCCCACCTGCCTGCACCACAGCTAAGCAGCGCCCCGGCAGGCAGGCCCACAGACGGCAGGCAGGCTCACAGAGACTGAAAACGCAGCCCGGCCAGAGGGGAAGAAAAGCCCCGAGCTGCTCGCTCAGCCCCCACTACTGCTGAGCTGCAAGCAGACAGGCTCACAGAGGCATTGAAAAGGCGGCCCATCCAGAGGGGAAGAAAAAAAGCCTGGGGCAGCTCGCTGGCCTCTGCTCTGAACCACCAGCCTCCCTGCAGACAAAGGAATCTGCTATTGTGTCTCAGGCCCGCCCTAGCTCCTACTCACACGCCCCCACCCCTGGAACCACACCTTCACTACCCTGCCTTCTAACAGCTAAAACTGCAACCTAAAAGAACAGCCCCAAGGCACAGAACGAACTGCTTCCCCCAACCCTCTCCCAAAATCTCCTCCTCCCACAACTGAGAAGCCCACCTGATAGGAAAACCCCCAGTGGGAAAGCATACTCATGTGCAGAGTAAAAGAACCACATCAAACACAATGCACACCTCAGAATCCAAAGCCCCTCCAGAAGATGAGGGGCATTCTTTAGTAAAGGAGCTTGCACACTTGGAATCAAATCTAAGTGAAACAGAATTCAGAAATTCAATAATCAAGGCACTCAGGGAGCTCACTCAATGCTGGCAAAGTACCCAGACACAGTTAAATGACCTCAGCAAGAAATTTTCTGAGCAAACTGAGTACTTTGCCAATAAAATTGAGAAGTTAGAGCAGAAACAAAAGGAACTCCTTGAAATGAAAGAAATCATGGGAGAGATGAAAAAAGAACTGACCAGCCTAGGAAACAGGGCTGACCAGCTAGAGGAAAGAATGAGTGAAATTGAAGATAGAAACATGGATATGTCACAGAGGGAAGAAGAAATGGAAATGAGAATTAAGAAAAATGAAAGAGCCCTATAAGAACTCTCGGACTCTGTCAGAAAGAACAATATTAGAATAATAAGGGTACCAGAAGGAAGCGAGATGAAATCTTCTCAGCGTCTACTAAAACAAATAGTGGATGAAAATTTCCCTAACCTGTGGAAGGAATTACAGCCCCAAATCCAAGAGGAAAGCAAAAGCCCTAACTTCCTAGACCCTAGCAGATCTTCTCCAAGGCACATTGTTCTGAAGATGACAAAAATCAATGACAAAGAAAAAATTCTCAAGGCTGCCAGGGAAAAACAAAACATAACTTTCAAAGGAAAACCTATCAGGCTGTCACCAGACTTCTCAGCAGAAACTCTGCAAGCCAGGAGGGAGTGGACCCCAATCTTC
>PVKE010052103.1:0-10438 GCA_004027555.1 Craseonycteris thonglongyai | reverse complement strand
AGCTCCCAGAATCAGGTCCCCCTCCAACCCCATATAGCTGGTGCCCACTCCCCCCTCCCCTCACAACTCTCCCTCCCTCCTCCTCCCTCCTCTCCAGGTAAACACCAAACCATTGAGTGTGTCCATAATGCTGGTGCCCTCTCCCACCTCCCCTCCCTCTCTCCCTCCCCCCTCCTCCCCTTCCCTCAGGCAATCACCAAGTTATTGGGTGTGTCCATAGATCTCTGGCATTACAGTACATAGTTTTTGAGTGAATGATCAACATGGATAGTTGTTATAAATATGTATATGCCTGACAAATATCTATATCCTCCAATTGGTGGGTAAAAGAATTAATAGTTCATGAAACCATGCTTAATTAAATAATAATAAAAAAAAATATATATATAAAATTTAATATGTATTATTTTTTAGTCTGGTTAACCTAGCAGTATTTGATAAAAGAACACATTTGACAATTGAGTTTTAGCAAGGTTGCTTATTATTTTTATTGAGTTTTACGATCATTTTAGTAAGTACATATAAGCTAAGAATTATTATATCATCCTGAATTGGATCTCATTCTATCTCTTTCAATTTTTTCATCACTTTATTTATGTCTTTCCCGTTCCCTTTCAATCATCCCATGTCCTTATGTTTTAATTGCCTCTTACAAAAAGTAGATATCTTATACGATACACGAATTTTTTTTAAGTGCATAATGAAATACTGGTCTTTTAAGTTGATACTTTCATATATTAAATGTATTTGATTATATATTTAGATTTATTTTCATAATCTTATCTCTGTTCTTTTTGTCTAATTTTTCTATGTTTATTCTTTCTTGCATTTTAAAAACTTGATTGTATTTTTATTTTTTTCTAATTTCCTAAATTTACTTTTCTTTCTTTAGTGTTTAGAAGTTATACCCTCTATTTCTATTATTTTAATGGTTGGTATTTTGAAATTTTATCACGCTTATTATACAAAAGAAAGTATGAAGTCAATCAATATCCTAACCATTCTTGTCAAACAATACACCTTTATTAATTCTCTTATCAATTATGCCTATTTTGCATTCTAGCATCCATTAAGGTTTTTACTTCAAAAACTGTATTTCTTATTCGAAATGTTCTATTTTGTTTTCTCTAATCTGGGCATTTAAAAATTCCCCACTACTCTCTCACTTAGATTATTTTGCCTTTTATTTCTTAAACCTTTCCTACATAATTAACTTATATTCTGTACTGATAAATGCAATATTTGAGAACCCTGAGTTTTATAAATTTTAAATTCATTTCTGCAGAATGCCTTTTATTCTGGTTTATTGTCTTGCAAATTTGATAGGAATTATTTCATTATGATCTTATTTCTGTTTGACCTTATTCTGACTTAAAGATCTAAATAAGAAGTTTCTTCTCAAGAGATGACTTTTATTTGTTTCTATCAGAAGCTAAAGGTACTACCAACTTTTAGCTACTTAATTTATTTATTTATGTAAGAGTTCAGAATTTAAGGCAGGAATCTTTGTTTTAACAATCACTCTGATCTGTGGGCTAACACCCAGTTTCCAAATAGCAGACCATGTCTGGTTATTGCCTTCAGAGAGGCCTTCTCTTTAACTTAACGTTCATCATTCTCTATCAAAAGTCACAGCTGAAATATTTTTGTTTCTTCAGTTTTACTGCTAGAACTATAGAAAAAGATTGGAGGTTTCCATTACTTTCCATAAGCCCAGAATTACATTAAAAGGTATTTCCTCTCCACATCACCCTAGGATCTAGTCGGTGTGTAGGGAAGGCCTTAATCAAATTAAGAAAAAGCTCCTTTTTTTTTTTCAGAAACAATAACTCTGTAATAACTCCATAATATCGCAGTTAAACTTTTTCTTAAATATAACAGCTTACAGCTTCACTGCTTTATACCCACTATTTCAAGGAAGTTATGTGGAGTACCTTCTCCTATTTATGGCAGGGCTTGAAAACTAAGAGAGCTCATTGCTTGAGACTGTTAGTTTGAGAAACTTTGGATTCTTTAGGGAAATAGCCAGTATTGTAGAGAATATCTTATTAAGTCAACCAGTTGTATGCTAAATGAGTTGGGCACTTCCTTTGCTTATTAAGGCTCCAATTTAGGTAGAGTTTGATGAAGGACAGCAGAGCCTGAAAAAAGCTTATTTCCAAGTGTGCAGATGGTGTGCCACCAAACACAATCAAGAGAACTAATTATGAGAATGATGAGCAGCCTCAGACAGGATCTGAGACTGTGTGCTCTGATAGACACATAGCTGTGAAAATGAAATGTATGAGAAATAGGCTTCTTTGATAGTATAGGGCATGGGCTTCTGGAGATAGAGGCTAAGATTTCCAGTTAGGTAGAAAAATACGTGTATGGATTAGAACAGAACCAATAGCATTTATATCTGTTAACATTTTGCCTTTTAATTCTAACAAAGTTAGGCCTGTACATGTTTTGTTGGCAGCCTAAATTTAAAAGCCACTTTAAAAACACAATTATTATTATACAACCTGAATGTGATGAAAAAACTATGTGGAGAAAATAATGCAATTAGCCCAGATACAAGCAAATGGTCAATTTTCAGGTTTGTTGAAAAAAAAAAATATGCTGGAAAAGATCATTCTACCGCAAGTCACATTTCATTAAGACAAAAGCATTAACAATAAAAATCTGGATAATGAAAAATGTTAGCTAGCTCCAGCAGACATGAGACTTACTTCATTGGGAGCTTATATTGTAATGGCAGGAGACAGATAAACAGATAAACATACTGTATCAGATAGTAATGAGGGCTCTACAGGAAAACAGCAGAATAATGAGAATGAGGAATGTTTGGAAGTACTTGAATGTGTGTGTATGTGTGTGTGTGTGTGTGTGTGTGTGTGTGTGTGTGTGTGTGCTCACTTGCACCTACCTGCACATGTGTGTTTACTTTTTAGAGAAGCTTGCTTGGCAAAGCCTCTCTGATAAGGTGACGTTGGATCAGAGACCTAATTATGAGGGAAGAGAGTCTTGCACATATTTGGAGTAAGAATGTTCCAGTCTTGATAATGAGAAGTATCCATTCCCTAAAGTAGGAGCTTGCTGAATGCATTCAAGGAATAGAGTAAGGGTGTGAGTGGTATTTTTCTGCCAGAGAGGTCATAGGGGGCCATTTTTTACCATGGCACTAATGTGATTTTCATAGAAATTCTAAGAAACAACATCAGTGATACCCTCCGGAGATGAAAAATATATATTATGTAGGTTGTGCTTATTCCCTAATTATTGAATGATTATTATTCACTTAGCATATGGCAGTATGCTAAGAGTTTTAAGACTTAGTCCCTGTTCATAATGTTCAAATTTCATTCTGGAGACAACTTTTTTTGTCTTCTATTTTTTTTTTAAGATTTTATTTTATTGTTTTTCATAGGGACAGAGAGAGAAAGAGACATAGAGAGAGAAGGGGGAGGGCCCAGAACAATCTCCATAGTTGTACTATGACATGGTTTTGCTCCACACAAGTGGGTGGGGGTCACACAGGGTGGGGACTGGGCTGGGGGTGTATGGGAGGCATGCCCCCTCAAGCTGGGGGGCCAAACCGGGAGTGGGAAGAGAAGAACCAAACTAGGGGCCTCCCGCATGGGAAGCATATCCCAGTTCAGCATATGCATCTGCATGGGCCTGGGTCGGAATTTAATCCTTGGTCCCAAGGGCTGCAAAGAAAGTGCTTAACCCACTGAGCCATCTCAGCTTCCCCTTTTTGGTCTTATTATCCCTTGGAATCACATCACTTTTTTTTCTAAAACAATCTCATTTGGACTCTATGACTTTTCTTAGGCTGACCGACCTCACCACCTTCCTAGTCATCAGTTTTGAAAGGTGGGTGCTTTTATTCTTGGAGACCGTCCTTCGCTCTGTCCCTTTTATAACTTCTTTTCACAGTGGAAACTTCCAGATGTCCTTTCAATTCTTCATGGTTGGCAGAAGATTTAGGAATCTACTTCTATTTTATTTGTTGAAAAATTCCCTTCTATCACTTGGGGATCCAGACAGGAAAGTCCTCTGTGGGTTCTATCATGTACAACCTCCCCTGGTCCCATGCCTGCCCTCTCTCCCCCCTCAATAACAATTAATATTAAGGGCAAGGGATCAGGAACATCTTTCCAGCAATTGATTTCTCCTTTTTCAGATCCCCCTCTTCCCTGACCTTATCAAACTCTAAGAGTGGGTTAGCATGAACTTTTCTCCAGTCTTTTTCTTCTTTTTCCTTTTTTTTACTTTAAATTAAAACTTTATTTTTTAGAGCAGTTTTAAGTTTCATAGCAACATTTAGGGAAAGGTACAGAATTTTCCACATGCCCCACACATATAAACTCCTCTATTATTTTATTAAAAAATCCCTCACCAGAGTAGCACACTTGTTATAACTGATGAACCTACATTAATACAATTGTCTTTTTTCTAATCCTTTATTTATGCACTGAACTTCATACTTTTTTTTTTCTTCAGAAATTTGTATGTGAAACCTGAAATCAAAGTTTTGGAATGCAAACCTTATTCTTCTTACCAAAGTGTAGCTTTTAAGATTAAAAAAAAAAAAAGTCTGGCTTTCTAAATTTTTTCTTCCATAAATTTTGGAAATCTATCTAGAATCTCAAAAACCAATAAATTGGCTTTCTGTTCTCTAATTTGGCTTTGTAGACTCTTTCTGGGGGTTGATGAGCTTAGAATGACTTGACCTCATGGCCAAGTTTTAATTTGGAGCAAAAAGTTTGTCTGTCAGTGTATTTAAATTGTATTCTGCCATATGATAAAGTAAGTAAATAGTTGAGTTACATACGTGATGTGATTAACAAGAACTGTTTTTGTAAATGACACAGAATACCTCCATTTAGCAAACGTATCCATTCAATCCTCTATCTGGCACTCTGGTACCAAAGTGTAGCAAAATTTATTGGATTTCTTCTATGTATGTATTACTGCAAAAGAAAAATAAGGATGACTATAAAATACTGCTTGAGGGCAGAGTATCTGTATTAACTATTTGGAATTCTTCTGTAATAATACTTGTCTTTATTATTTATTTAGATTAGAATTAGATCATAAATATTTATTTGACTTATATTTGTACTTTGACTTATAGTGTAATACTAATGAATTTGTTTTGTTAATCAAAATGTTTCAGATTTGGTCACTGAAAGCATTTTATTTGGCTGCTGTATTCTTTTGATATTCTCTATTGTGTGTGTGTGTATGGGTGGGTGTGTTTAAGCACTTATGTACTCTCTGGTACATGATATGCACAAAGCCCATTTTATATATTTCGTGTTTTAGTCCTAGAATCAGCCATTTCTCCAAGGATCCTGCTTCCTTTATTGGAGAATGGTAATAGCGGTCTAGGCCAAGGTTAGGTGTGCTCATTGCTATTGGAGTATCATTTCTTTTAGGTCCTTTTAGATGACAGTGTAAAAACAATATGTGCTTACATTAATCCATGTATTGTTTTTGACAGAGGCAAAGAGAGAGAGAGAGAGAGAGAGAGAGAGAGAGAGAGAGAGAGAGAGAGAGAGAGAGAAGGGGGAAGGTCCAGAGCAGTCTCCATAGTTGTATCTCATCAGTTTTCGACATGGTTTCATTCCACACAGGTGGGCCATTACTCCACGTATATACAGATATCTATAAATATTTCCACAGATGATCACCTGTATCTACAGTAAGCCAAATCTGAGTTCATACTGATGTCTTCAACTTCATTTTATGACCACATGGGTCAGTCTAGCCTCTTACTCTCTGTAAGCTCATATTCCAACAGTAAGAAACTTTAATTAATTGTTCCACTTCAGTTTACATGTATAACAGAATGACAATTGTTAACCAATAATCCTAATGGAAAGAACATTATCAACTGACTATCGTGCTTATATGTAGTTTCTTTTGCCTTTAGTTTTACAGATTCCATTCCTTTCCACGGTTACTTAGATCACCACTCCTTTCTCTCCATCCTCTTCAGTGAGGTTGTTTTACCCTTTATAATAGAGTTAGATTCCTTTGTTTTTGTCTGCATTCTTTCCTGAGATACCTTGATCTCCTAAATGAATACTTTAAAATGTTGGCATATATTAAGATTCACTCTTTGTGGTATAAAGTTCTCTGGGTTTTGACAAATGCATTATGTCTAGTATCTATTATTACATTGCCTACAGAATAATTTTATTGCCCCACTGCCCCACTCCTCTGCTTACCTATTCCTTTCAGGAACTTGTCATTTTTTTCCATAGCTACTTTATCCTTATATTCCCCCACTTATTCTCTGTTCCCATGTACTTAAAAAAAAAAGATTTATATTATTGTTTTGAGAGAGAGGGTGAAACAGAGACAGAGAGAGAGAGAGACAGAGAGACACAGAGAGACAGAGAGACAGAGAGAAAGAGAGAGGGAAAGGAGACACAGAAATCTCTAGAGCTGTGCATCATTAGTTGTGACATGGTTTCATTCCACACAGGAAAATGTGGGGCCGCTTGCAGCAGTAACTGAACTGGGGTCCTCCTGCATAGAAGGGGAGAACCTTCACGGCCATTCCAGTGACAACCCTTTGCACTGCAGTTCAGCACATGGGTTTGCATGGGCCAGGGCCAGGATTCGATCTCTGAATTTCACAGTTGCAAGGCAAGCACTCAAACTGCTGAGCTATCCCAGAATCCCTGTTCCCATGTACATTTTAAAGGTATTTATTTATCTTTAAATTCTTTCCAGAGATTTTATTCTTCTCTTTTGTACTCTCTGCTTTAAATTGTTCTGTAAGTAGCTTGTCTTTCAGTTGATAAGCAGAATGTAGAGCTCTAACACTGCTTCACAGGGGTTTCAAAATGGACTTAAAAAGGAAAACATATCATACTTGTCCTGCACTTTTTACTTAGCACCTTAGAGCACTCTACCAATTAAATAAACCCCCAAAGCTAAGTGACAAGATTTTTATTGATGGCTGTGTTAGGTTATAAAACCTTTCCAAGGTCACAGAAAACTGCCCAAATCATAACCACAGAACAAATGTTTTGTTTCCTTGTGCCATCTATTCAAACAAGGTTGCCTCCTCATTCATGAATGAGGAAAAACAAATTATATTTCCCCATTTTTCTCCTTCCTTCCCCCTGAGAATCAGGCAATGTAGGAAGCAAGAATCTTGGATAACACTAAGCTACCTTTGGGAGTCTTCCAATGGCACAGTTTTAATCCAATCTTGCTTCTGGTGTTTAGGAAACCAGACATATAATCTCTGCCTCTGCAGGGGATCTAAGCACTCTCAAGCTTTTCTTGACAATGCCGTCTGCCTATTTTTGCCCAAAGACATAATAACTATTTTAGGTAACTTCATACTGTGACAGGCTTGTGTTATGTAAATGAAATGAAGACATTTTAGGTTGAATTAATGGATGATTTTTTAAGGCAAGACAATTTAGGGGAGAACATCTAAGCAATTTGTGTGGAATTTAAATCTTCTTTTACAGTATTGACTTTAGCACCCACTTTCAACTTATGGTCTTATTCTCTTAATCAGTCTAATACTTAGTTATTTACATAGTACTAATTATCTGTGCAAAGTATGGTTTTGCTGATTTGAAACTTTTCTTACAAAGACAGAGAATTAGTTTGGATAAATTATGACAAGTATTTGCTTTGACATATTTTAAAGTTACTTTCTAATACATAGGAGGTATAACTATGAGAAGTGTTTTGCATAATGGATGTACCGGTATAATGAATATTTTATTGACTTATAAAATATGTTTTAATAGCATTAGATTTTCTAGGAAGGTTAAAAATCATGAAACTTTTGTAGTTGGGAAAAAATAAAATTTTTTGAAAATATTATTTTTATGTATTGCATATGGAAGTATTAACATCATGTGTATAAAGCATTCCTTTTAAAAGAAGTCACAAAAGAAATTTACTATATAAAAAACTGCTTTAATATACTCCTCTAACCATCTACTTCTGAAGATTTTTTATGAATTTCTAATTATTGCTGGCACCAGGATTCTACTACCAGGAATCAAGCTCAACAGTTCAATATCCTATTATGTGCCTTATTCTGTAGATTTTACCTCATTGTTTCTTAAATCTCATTTCTATCATTACTGCTAACTCCACGCTAACGACCCCCATGCTCAGATTTGTTTCTCCATAGTTTTTACTTGTAGTGTGGGACAGTGAAACTTGCCTTCCTGATTCCTTTTTCTCCCTGTCCTAATGTGTCTTAGAAAATGCTGAAAATGTTACTCAGCTATAGGAAAAGGTGAAATATTGTGATTGTGACTACATGTATGGACCTTGAGATCATCAAGCAAAATAAGCCAGATAGATAGAAAAAATCAGGAACCATATGACTTCACTCGTATGTGGAATATAAAACTGAAAGCAACAAAGAAACAAATACTTATGGACACAGTCAATAGTTGAGTGGTTACCTGAGGGTAAGGGGGAGGGGGATGGGAGAGGAGGGAGGAGACATCAAATCTATGGTGATGGAAGGAAAACTGACTCTGGGTGGTGAGCACATAATGCAAAACATAGATGATGTATTTTAGGATTGTACACCTGGAATCTATGTAATTTTGCTGGCCAATGTCATCCCAATAAATTTAACTTTAAATAAATGCTAATAAAATGATTTATGTAAAGCAGTATTTAATCATAATTTCTGCATACTCTATTGATAGTTTGATCCATTGCTTCTATATTAATTATACCAGGGGTGCCAAAAAATTTATACACATTTTAAGAGATATTATCTACATATTACTTATTGAAGTTGAATTGAATTATGGTAACAATGTATAGCATGACATTCGCTCAAAAATTGTGTTCATCAAATTAATGCTAGTATCACCATGTGACAGGCAGGACAGTCAAAGAAAGTGAAAGCATGGTTGTTGGAGGAGCACAAGATCATTTTGAAGTGGTATTTAAAATTCGAGAATGTTGTGGAAGTACAGTGACAATGGCGGCATGAGTATGCAACAGAATCTCCAACACACTTAACAATTGCACACATTTGTGATAAGTTTGAGACACATGGTAAATTAAAATGGCATGACCAATTAAATAAGTGGACAGTTTGGTCAACATTTCTCAAGTAGTAGTTTGCTGTAATCAGAAGTATCTAGATACTGATAGTAACAACTTTGAGTACTTCTTATAATTGCAGAAGGCAAACATGACTTGTATTCATCTTTTGTTATTGTTATATACTGAGTATTATAATTTTAATATTGTTTTTTGTTATCTTAAAATGTGTATACATATTTTTTGGCACCCTCTCTATATTCTTTACTGTAGTGGTTAATTAAGATTTTTTAAACTTTGGACCCACAATAATTTTTTTTTAGTTTCAGGAAAATAGAACTACCGGTACTTGCTTCCCTGTCATTGCCCTTCTCCAGATTCTATCCCAATTTTTTTATTTCACTTTATTATAATGTTAACTGGAATGTGTTTGGTAGCATCATGTCCATGAAATACTCTAAAAAAGGGGAAGAGGTTGTTCCATGATTACAAAGTTCAGGAAGGGTGTGTACTGGGATGGCCTGAAATAAAGAAACTTGTTTAGTTTAGACCCCTTTCCCCAAACTTATCAAACCATAGAGTAGTTTTTAGTGCAAACAATTCCTTAACATGTCATGTTCTTTTTTTCAGGCTGTTCCTTCGCCTGGCATGAACTTGTCCCCCACTGCATCCATATGCAACTGGCAAAATCATCTCTTTTTCTCCAGCCTATCGCAAATGCTCCCTCTTCCACAAATCTGTACTTGAATCACTATTGAACATAGGTCTTCTTTTCTTTTCTTTTCTTTTGTAGCACTTTTTTTTGTAACTTTCTTATGCACATAAATTGCTCTGAATTTTTGTTTAGTTTTTTTTTTGCACAATTGGTTTTGACCATCTGATTAAATTGAAAAGTCTGTGAAGATAACAACCATGTCTCATTTGTCTCACTATTGTTTCTAGGGACTAATACTATTTCTTGTACAAGATAAGAGTTCAATAAATATTTATTGTATTGAGCTTTATAATAATAGCAGCATGCCTTTCAGTAACTTCTGAAACACATTATCTGATTTGATTTTAATCACTCTGTAATCTAGGCAAGGATCATCACCCTCACATTTGAACACTGAAACCAATGTCTTGTCCTTGTGTTAAAAAATATTGGATACAGGCATACTTCCCTTTTTCAATTTTGAAAACAAGTGAAACTTGAATTAGCTACCTATTCCTAAATATACTCAATTTAAGAATATTAAATGGTGAACCAGCTAAAACAGTATTTTTTTTAATACTTACCAGTTTGCTCATCAAGAATCCCTTTAAGACCTTCACTTTACTGGGCCACACTAGATAAAAGTGTTATGTCATAAATTCTGTCGCATCTTGTCCTTAAAAGACCTGCTCTAAAATC
>PVKE010052102.1:0-10410 GCA_004027555.1 Craseonycteris thonglongyai | reverse complement strand
CTCCCAGTTCAGCATATGGTTCCGCATGGGCCGGGGCCAGGATTCGATCCTCGGTCCCCGGCGCTGCAAAGTGAGCGCTTAACCCACTGAGCCATCCCGGCTTCCCCATGTCCTCTTAATTACTATAAATTACCTGGCATTGGAAGCCAATCTGCTGTATCTGAAGCCCCAAACAAATAAACAAAACCCCCCAAAAGGCTATTACATTTTCAAACATAAAAGGAGACACAGTAGGCAACTTCTTTTACCCCCACACCTATGATTAACCTCTGATTACAGGGAGTTATGCCCTCCATGAACTTTATTCCCTATCTGCCCCAAAGGGAGGGAAGGGTCAGTTGGACCCAGGGAGGTCTTTCCCCTGGGCCTTGCAGAAAATGACTGGCAATTATGAAATACACGAAAGGCTCCGAGGTTTTTCTCTTGGAATTCCTTTCACTACTGCTTTTCTTCTAGCTGCAGAGCTATCTAATGATCTTTCGGTGTGCTTTTAGGTCACTTTATTTCTTTGCATCACTGTAAAGTGATTTCACTCTGAGTTTCAGAGAGTAGTGATCAAATTTGCTTAAAGTCACCTGTGGCAGCAAAACAATGTATGTAGACCTCTTAACATGCCCAGGTTAGTACTTGCACAGGGCAGGCATTTGCACTATTCACTCATCATCAAACATCTATCGGGCATCTCGGTGCCACACCTTGTGCAGCCCTGGGGTGTAACAAGTTCCCTCTCCTCTGTGGGCTCACACATAACTGCAGTACCACACGGTGAGTGTTCAGGCGCAGACTTGACGAGTGGGTGCTGTGGTAACAGGCTGCTCTGCTGGGGATGTTGCGTCTGCGTACGTGTATCCACCATGTACTAAGTGCTTACTGCTTGCAACGCGCTTTCATGCATGAGCCCTTGAATCTCAACCACCTTTGGAGGCAGAAACGAGTTTACTTCTAACTTTATAGATAAGGAAGCCGAGGCACCCAGATGTCAGGTAGCTCCCAATCACACAGCCTGCAAGCACTTAAAGGGGATCTGAATCGCCAGATCAGGGAGCTGCCGTTCTCAGGCTCGTGTCTGCTCCTGCCCCAGCACACAAGTGCTACATTATCTCTCCATCTCCTTAGAATTACAGTGTCTGTTAAAAATAAAGGAAGGAGAGTGCTATGTGGGATATTTAGTGATGAGAACGCGCTCTCTGAATTTTGGTAGCAGAAGGCCCTTTGGCGGGTGGTGTTAAACCTTTCATATTATTTAATTCTGTCAGACTGAGGGGTCTGAACCGAAGGGACAAAGCGTTTATAGGAACCACATCTGTGCTGCTCACTTAAACCCAGGGACCCGCTAGTCAACACATTTTCTATTTAAGGGTCTGCAGCACTGAAGCAGGAACTAAGGGCAGCATGCTGAAAGGGCCACAGGGGGTTCCAAAAGGCGGCAGAAACCCGTTTCTTCCCATTCTCTACCCACCACAGTGGCCTGAGTGTCACCCCAGGCTGATAATGCCATAGCACTTCCTTCAGCGTGCCCAGATTGCACCCAGAAAAGACACCCCTGATTCCCTAGGAACGCCGTTCTCGATCCCCAGGGTCCCCTGGCTTTGGGGGGAGGCAGCATTGCGCTAGAGGCCAGCCGCCCCGAGCCGCCGAGCGCCCCGAGGGGGGAGGGGAGACTAGGAGCCTAACGTAGCCTTTGTAACAGCGGAGGGCCCGGGTGCGCAACCACCTGCTCAAGTTCAGCGAGTGATTGTCTCATTGTTTTCTCAACAGGGCGGGCGGGGGCGCGCGCAGCAGCGCACTCGCATCTGTGGGTGACACAGTGGGACTATTGCATTTCTAGGCGGCGGCCCTGCTGCCTAGGCAACCGTATTGTGAAGCGTCCGGACAGCGGCCGCGGGCTGTCAGTTCCCCTCCACTTCTCCCCACTTCCAACGCGGTCACCATCCCACCCTCCTTCCTCCTCCATTTGTCCCTTGTCCTCCTTCCCCTCTTCCTCTCTCCTTTCCCACTCCCCATTCCCTCTGCTCTCCCACACCCCCGCATTCCGAGCACTTAGAGCCATGGTTTCCTGCTCCACAAAATGGCCACCGCGCCCGACACCTGCGGTCACGTGTCCCGCCACCCCCTCAGCGTGGGGCCTCTTTTTGCCTAACTCCGATTTGGGGGAGGCTGCCTGCAGAAGAGCGAGGGCTTAGTTAGGAGAAATCCCACGATGTCGCCAAGTCCGGGGACTGAGAGAGGCAGAAGAGAGAGGGCGCGCGCTAGCATGAAAGGAACGGGCAACAAGGGAGGGTGCGGAGGAAAGAAAGAGGGGAGAAAAAAAAAAAAAAAAGCCTAAGTGAAATTTTAAGGCCGCCGAGCTGGGAAAGCGCGTTCTCGCGAGAGCTCGAGAACTGCAAGCCTCAGGCTAGGGTATTGGCGGAGACCGGGTGAGAGACGCTCCAGCGAATTAGGACAGCGTTTGGCGCTCGGAGCTCTAAGATAGGACCACGAGCCAGGGACCGGGCTGCCTAGGAATTCCCGCGAGGTTAGGGCTGAACGAGCGCGCAGTAGCTAGGCAGAAGTGGTAACGGCGGGGGGGGGGGGGGCAGTGCGGGTGTGAGAGGGAGGGTACACGTTTTACGTGCTGACGTAGCAGCCTTTGGAGTGGGTATATTAGAGCCGTGGTCGCGCCGTCCGCTCCAGAGCCGCAGTTCTCCCGTGAGAGGACCTTCGCGGTGAATCAAACACACTCGCTCAGCAGCGGAAGACTCCGAGTTCTCGGTACTCTTCAGGGATGAGTCATGTGGCAGTGGAAAATGCGCTCGGGCTGGACCAGCAGGTGAGCTGCATGGATTCCCACCAGGCTCACTGAATCTTTTGCCCTGACCTAACCCGGTTTGTGGCGCATCGCTGATTGACACTCTTAGTTTTCATTTCGGGTTGGCGAGTGTCAATGGCCCGGGGCTATGGAGGAACGGGGAGGTGACTGGAATGCTGGTTGTGGCTCTCGCCCGAGCGGGGGCCCCGGTTTGGCCCGCGGTATTGTCCCCCGGCTGAGCACAATGGCGGCTTTTGTGTGTGTGTGTGTGTGTGTGTGCGCAGACGGGTGGAGGGGGGGAGGGGGGGTGCCTTCGCGGAGACGCGCACGCGCAAACCTTCTCTAACTAGTGACCCATGGGTGGTGGGGGATTGTGCGATCGCGAATGGGGACTTTTTTTCCAGGGACTTCGGTCCTCAATTCGCGCACTGCTCCGATTTCTCTAAAGGAGATCCGGCGGCATTGGGGATGTGGGCTGCGTGTGTCTGTGTGTGTCTCTGTGTGTGTGTGTGTGTGCGCGCGCGCGCAGGAATGCGGCCCTGGAATGTGGGAGGGGGTGGCGCGGGGGGCGGCCTGCGCGTGTGGTGGCCTGCGCGTGTGGTAATGGCGGCAGCCTCCTTTGTGTGGTGCTGGGTGATGCTACGGCCTGTTAACGGGAGAGCGCCGACCAGCGGGCTCCTGGCCGGTGAGGGCTTGGAAAGGAGGACGGAATGGGCATCTTGTTCCTCCCGGGCTTCTTTCCGCAGGTCTTTCACTCTAGTCCGGTTTCCGCAGGCCCGGTGCTGCAGCCCGGGAGGCCGCGTTTCCGGAGTGGAAAGTTTTGTGACGCAGAATTTTCGGGGGGAGGGGGGGAGGAGCAATGGGCCACTGCGTTCGCCGTGGCGCTGGGCTCCAGAGATGGAGGTTAAGGACCTGGAGCGACCCTTTTCTCCGTACTTGGAACAATTAGTCACTGACGATTTAGCCGATGGCCAAGCGTTGTCATTTTTGGGGGTTTTTTTGGGGGGGGGCGGCGGGGGTACCACGGGCTGTATGAGGGGCCTTATGTTACGTCACGCTTGATCCTGGAATCGACCTGAGGAAAAAATACCCCGGGGAAATAAAAAGTTTTGTTGACTTGTTGCTATCCATACAGTAAAATTTTGAAGTATCAGGATCGAATAAATGTGTGGTCTTAACTGGAATCCTCTCTTCTAAGGGTCTGGGAGTTGAGAGAGAAAGTGGGAGCTGAGAGGAGAAGGGTCATGGGCTTTAATGGCAGGAAGTCTGCATCCCTCTGCAACAATGGCACCATACTTCAGATAAGCTGTGGAATGTTTGGAGCCTTTAATTAAGCTTCTGCTTTCTATGAACTCCGGAATAATTTTGAAATGTTTATTTTAGTGACACATATTAGTTCATGATAGATTTTAAAGTAGTCCTCTGTAGTACTTTTTAGGGGATTTAATAACCTTTTTGGGAGCATTTTTTTTCTATGAATGAATCAATAATATGAAATCCAAATTGCTCACGTCATGTCGAATGGAGCATAGACTAAAAAACATCTGGTGTCAGAAGCACAGGCTATCCCTAACTGAAAAAAATGTCATATAGATGATGTCGTTTTTAAGATTCTAGGTAGGAATGAACTTTATTTCAATTTGTAATCGATGCAATTCGGAAGGATATGCAGTCCTTAGGATTCAGCAATGAGCATTAACAACAGAAAATTGCAACTGTAATCCTAGCAGCCTACACTTACAGTTGCTTTTTAGTTAATGTTGCAAAGTGTAATAAGTGTTACGGGTGCAAAAATAACTTTGTTCCTGTTGTGCTTTAAAATGTCTTTTGAGATAAACTGTAGCGAAAGCCTGACAGTGTTTTTTCTAACACAAATTGAAATAAAGGGCTTAACTTGGCTATTTTTTTCTTTAAGACGTAGCATCTGCTTTCAGTTTTCAATGACGCCATTGATGATGCTTGCAATTTCTTAGGGTATCATGAGCTTTTGCCAGAGGAAGTATGCTATGGCAAGCATATCACCTTTGCTGACTGACAGGTGGTAACAGTAGTGTGGCTTGGTCTTTTAAAATATATTTTTTGGCACATTGTGTGTCTCCCCCACCCCGCTTGTAAATAGTTCCTGGTTATTCATTACAGAATGTGGTGAAGATAGGTCTTTCTGTAGAATGTTGAGGCTTTGAGCTACTGGTGTACGGGGTTAAGTAGAAATGGAGATTAAAAGTAGTAAAATGTCCTAGTATTTAAGGATATTGAATGCCAGTTATATGCCAGTTAATCCCAGTCTTGGAACTTATCTCAGTGGTGAAAATGGGAGAATAAATAGGTATGTACTTCATGGGGTTATGCTTAAAATAGTGCTCAGAAGTGCCGGATATATAGTTAGTATTTTAAAGCGTGCTACCCTAATTAAAAGTACTTCTGCAATAATTTTGAATAAAGGAATTAAATTTTCCTGACATTTTTCAAGTGTATTTTGTAGGTTTAAAGTCCAAGCAGAAAGCTTGCATTGGAAATATTTGTAAAATATAATTGGAGCTAAAATTAATCCTTTGTTTATTTGAAATTTTAATAATTTCAATTTAAAAATTTAAATAATTTAAATTTCTTGAGCTATGGAAAATGATACAAGCACCAGCATTTTGGTGTGCTAGTCACGTATCACATTAAGAATTGCACTTTGGGTAAGCCGGGATGGCTCAGCGGTTGAGTGCTATTGTGAGGTCTGGGGTTTGATTCCTGGCCCTGCCCCGTGCAACCCCCTATGCTGACCTGCAGGGCACCTGATAACTACAAGATGGCTTGGTGGCAGAGGTACTTGACACTCCCATAGGGAGGCCCCCAGTTTGTTTCCCGTCCTGCGTGGTCCCATATCCACCTGTGTGGAATGAAAACATGTCACAACTATAATGATGTGCAACTATGGGGACAGCTCTGGACCCTCCTCCCCTTTTCAAAGACCTTCTCTCAAACAATAAAATCTTAAAAAAAACAAACCAAAATAAATGTTTTGCATCAATCCTATGAGGCAGGCAGAACAACCAGTGCTAGTAAATGCTAGTTGTCAGACTAGTTGTAGTTTTCTTTTAGTGTATTATTTCAGCATACATGTTTCTAACCATTCAACTCTCTCCTCTTAGTTTGCTGGCCTAGACCTGAACTCTTCAGATAACCAGAGTGGAGGAAGTACAGCCAGCAGTAAGTAAAATATTTTATGGATTTACTGAATATCAGAGCTTTAACATTGTATTATTTTGTTGGACTTACTTAAAATTTAAGAATTTTTTCTCTAATTTTTACTGCATAAAGAATTATGTAGGCAACATTATGTAGAATTATGTAGTTAGTGGTGAATCTAAAACATTGTGACCTTTTGGTAATAAAAGGGACTAGTTTTTTTGAGTAAAAATAGTGATTTAAAAAACCTGTACTACACACAAGGCTATATTGACTCTTGGGGTGATGGTTAGGATTTTAAATGCCATGTTGTATGATTCTTAGATAAGCAGTTAAACTGAAAAGTTTTATTCCCCCTGTCCCCCAGAGGTTGTTTTATTATTGTTGTTTTGTTTGTTTTGAGACTTGAATAGGATCTTGGTCATTTATTATTTGGCAATAGACTTGCTTCAGCTTAGGTGTGTGGGGTTTGTACTGTTTCTTCAAGCACTGTGCTACATAGTAAAGGACGAGTCTTCATTTTTAGGTAAGAAGGTCCTCACTGGAGACATAGTTACTTGGTATTTGTTTTAAATTTCACGGTATTTGCAATGCTCAGTCTTTTAGGAATTGATCGTTCTAATAGAGATCTTTAATATTTAATTCAACCCAGAAGGAAAAAAAAGTTAAATTGCAGATTTCCTAGTAATAAAATGAGTTGACTTTCCTTTATTTTGATGGATTACATTATTTGCGTTTGCCTTCTCATTCATGTTCTCTAGGCTACATTCTTACCTGTATACAGAGCAACAGTTGACTTTCCTTAAACTCAGCAAGCCCCAAATTAAAACTCCCAATTCCTTGAAATCATTTCCCATTTCAGCTTTTTCACAAATATATTTATTGCATTTTGGAATTTACCAGTATAGAAACCAAAAAAAGCCTCGCAGTGGCTAATTGTGTGCTTTTATTACCATCTTTTGGGTTGTTAGTAATTAAGGTAGTACTATTTTGTTAGCTTATAACAGTTATCTGAAATCATAGCAGACCTTTAAAGTAATTGTGTTAAATTAATCACTAGTGGCAAGTAAAATATATTTATTTAATAGACTTATACTATTAGGTTCCAAGTCATATTTTTGTTTGCCAAACTTGTCCCCGCTCCTTTAAAGTTCTTATAAGTCAGTAACCCATTTAAAGTAAAACTGGATTCATTTTTTCCCTCGCATAGTTTCCAAGTAAGTATTCAGGCTAAGAAGGTTAGAGAAGTAAAAAATTTTTTTCTAGGGCCATTTTTTTAATAGCACAAGTTTGGTAAGAAGCTTCAACTTGGAGGTTTTTGGCATTTAATTACATATATCTAATTTTTTTTTTTTTTTTTAGAAGGGCGCTATATTCCTCCTCACTTAAGGAACAGAGAAGCTGCTAAAGGTAAGTCCTTTCTTTGAGCAATTCATAGGCCCAGTTCTTGCTCTGGTTAGAAGTTGGAGCCTAGGGAAAATGAAGCACTTTGGAAAGTCTGTAAACATTGTGCTCTTCCCTGCTTCTTTCAGCTGGTTCAAATGTTAGGGCTTAATCTGGGAAAAACTCATCTAATGACAATGGAAAATTCTGCATTTCCTATATCCTACTCTTCTGAGGCCAAGGGCATGGTGTTGTACAGTTTCACTAGTCTTGTGCTTAATCTGTGTTTGTAATCATTCACAGCATGATTTCAATTTCAAAAAAGGTGAATGGGCACCCTGCTGTGTAAACCAAACTACATGGTGATAACAACCAAGTTATTTCTCTTTCAGAGGTGCCAAAACAAAGATAGGGTTATTGTGGAATATAGTTAACAGGGTCTATATAGTGTCTGACACACACCCAATAAACGGGAGTGATTCCCTGGTTTCATTTCTTTGCCTTAATTCATTTGAAAGGTTTTATGTTAAAGGTATCACAACACCTAATTTTTTCCCATTTAGTTTGTAAAGTATAGTGATAGAAAACTAGTAGATGTCTTAAATTCTGGGACAGCTGTTTGGGCTGCTGTGTATTCCTTAAAATAGGTGATTTGAGATTTGGAGGAAGAGGGAAGGACAGGAGGAAAAAAAGATACTGGGTAAAGAAGGAAAGACTGAAAGGGTAGAGAAGGAGAGTCCACAGGAAGGAACATGTGGTTCGCTATCATTCCTCTTTATATGTAGTCTGTACTAGCTTCACTGTCCCTGGCAATACATGGCTATAAAATCTGTATTATTTATCTTTCTCATCAGTTTGTCTTTATCATCATGGGTGTTCTCATTCCTTAGAATGTACTAGCTGCAATTGACCCCCATGTATAGTTCGTATGCCCCCCCACCCCCCGCTTCGTCTGCCTTTGTTGCAATGGCAGAAATCAAAGGGAGAGTCAGTGTTAGAAGTTTTAGAGCCGAAAGAGGTCTTAGAACCTAACTCAACTCTTTATTGACAGCTAAGGCTATTGATCTCCAGGCTGGCTAATAACAGAGACCAAAGACTGAATGAAAGTAACTTAATTAGGGGATGCCAGGGTAGCTCAGTGGTTGAGCGCTTGCCTCGAAATTGCGAGGTCCGAGGTTTGATTTAATGGCCCTGGCCCATGCAAACCCCATATGCTGAACTGCGGCCCAACTGGTAACCACTGGGATGGCTTGCGGGGGAGGTGAGGGTTCCCACCTCATGCAGAAGGCCCCCTGTTTGGTTCCTGCCCCGCGTTGCCCCATATCCACAATTAATGATGTTATACAACTCTCACTTTCTCAAACAAAATAAGTCCTTTTTTTTTTTAAAGGAACTAACATAATTAACTAGTAAACTCTCTCTATTTAATAAAGTATCCCTGAAGCTAGTTAAATCTTCTACTTTTCTTTAAATCCTCTGCCTACGGTATCTGGCTAGTTTATGCCTTTGTCATCCCTTTTTACCGAATGTTTATAGGTGTTCTTACACTTTTTACTTTTGAAACTGAAAAATACTGTATTAAACCAAATAATCTGACACTAATTAAGAAGAATGTTTTAAATGAATTATTTCCTCTAAGAAACATTGAAAACAGTGGTAACTGATTCCTAGTAAACTCATTCATACCAATAAAATGAATGAAAATTAAATTGTGATGGTCATAAACAATACTATAATCATTGCATTACAGACAAACCTATTGACCCTTTAGGGGTGGTACTCATTCAGAACATTTTTAGATTGTCAGATTGCTTGGTTTAGTGTACAGTATTTTCTAGTGGAGAGAATTACAGATAAAAAATATTTTGTGTGTCAATATAAACCAGCTTCTAAATCTTAGTTCTCTTCTAGTGCTACGATAGGAATTATTTCCATTGTCTCTCCAGTTCATAAAGATAAGATAAAGTCAGTGGAGGGCTTCAAATTCGGAAACAAGAATTATGTTAAGGTATTGTTGATTTCTGATTAATTACAATATTACGTGTTTTTTAATTGAAGGATTCTACGATAAAGACAGTTCAGGGTGGAGTTCTAATAAAGATAAGGATGCATACAGCAGTTTTGGATCCCGTGGTGATTCAAGAGGGAAGTCTAGTTTCTTTGGTGATCGTGGAAGTGGGTCAAGGGGAAGGTAAGTGATTTTTTTTTTTTTGCCTTACATGTGTATAATATAGCAATTTGGGAATTGTTCTTTATTTTGGTAAGTCCTCATTCTTTTACTCTGATCATTAAGCATGATATTTTTCCCCTTAATAGACCACCTGTTTGTATTATATTTAATTGTATTTTGTTAGCTATAAGAAGGCTTTACTAAATTGAATTTGTTATATAGAAATTAGATGAGAAAAAGAACATGCCCTTTGGCATAAATGAAATCGGTTATTTTTATATTCCTCTAATTTTAGATACTCTGTTTAAAAGAGTAAGTTTATCTGATGAATGGCCTAATTTGGTTGAGATTTTTGTGGATATTCTATAATAATTTTTAAATACCTTATATTTTTTATTACACAAGTGTGGTGAACTGACCTCACGCACCTAATAGCTGTGGTTAGTCCTGTGTGTCCTGGTTTTTCGCAAACAGGCCTAAAACTCTAAAAACATCTTAATTCAGGTAAGGATTATTTTCTACCTTTTATCCAACCTGTCACACAGGTAAATTGTCCTTTAACTGACATCCTTGTGTAACTGGGACAATTGATACTAGGCGTGCCATTTTTTTTCCCTACCACTAAATATATGTGGATGAGAACTTTATATAAAGGTATGCTATATGCTGATTTAAAATATTTTAAGAATTCTTAGGTTCAGCATGTATGAGGCCTGTTTAGGCTGTATAATTTTATAGAAATAAAGTATACTGATTCTAGAAAATAAAGACATTATTTCAGAAAATAAAGTTAATATAAATGATACACAGAATCTGGATGATTAGAGAGCCCTATTTGTCAAATAAGAATAAGCCAGAATTGGACCCTAGTGATTCTTGAAGTTGACCATAA
>PVKE010052101.1:0-10438 GCA_004027555.1 Craseonycteris thonglongyai | reverse complement strand
AGGAAGGAAGGAAGGAAGGAAGGAAGGAAGGAAGGAAGGAAGGACAAAAAAGGGATGTGAAAAAGAAAGAGAAATGTAGCAAGGAACATCAGTCATAAGGAACATCTGACTTCCAGTACTTAATATCATACATTGCAGAAACCAAGGTACAGAATGCAAAGGTACATAATAAAGAACTAAAGTACAGAATAAAAAGAGAAGTCTCAAGCCAATGAGCATTGTACACCCAGAAAATCCTGGATTCTTGCCATCCTGCTAAGTTAAGCACTGAGCACTGCTTTCTCCTCCTGATAATTTTTTTTTTAATTTATCTTTTCAGTAAACATTTCAGACATGAGAAAGCAGAGAGCTTATCATTATTCAGTATAGTCAGTAGTCAGACAATGCCTTCACCTTTAAGCTATATTCATAGTCTCAGTTTACAAATTATTAGACTCATGTGAGATTATTTATGTGTATGTGAATAGAATATAAGGCATTTCCTTATGAAAAACATCCTTCTGTACCCCATATCGCTCTCCCAATTGAACATGGACCTTCTTTCCAAAGCCCAAGGGAGGCACTTTCTCAATCTTTATTTTAACGTAACAGTCTTTGTCCTATGTGCTTTTATGTCTTACCATTGCAAAATATCTCTCAAAAATGTTCTGTGTCCCTTCATATATATTGAACTAGAGCACATGGTTGAAGGAAATATGATCCTATATTTAATTAATCAGGGTTCTCCAGCAAATCAGAATCCACAGGACATGTGTACATAATAAGGAATTAGTTCATGTGATTATGGAAGCTGAGAAGTTCCAAGACCTGCAGTAAACAGCTGTACCCACAGAAGAGGCGATCATATGGTTTTAGTCTAAGTCAAAAGGCCTTAGAACCAGCAGAGCCAATGGTGTATGTTCTAATCCAAGTCTGAATCCAAAGGCAGAAGGAGAGTGATGTCCAAAGACAGTCAGGCAAAGAGAGCAAATTCTTCCTTAGTCAGCCTTTTATTCTGTTCGGGCCTTCAGTAGATCAGAGGAGGCCACCTCCATTGGGGAAGGCAATCTTCTCTACTCAGCCTACTGATCCAAATGTTAATCACGTCCAGAAACACCCTCATGGACACACTCAGAATAGTGTGCAACCGAATACCTGGGCACCCTGTGGCCCACTCGGGTTGATACTTAAAATTAAGCATTGTAGATCCCCATTGGAAACTCCTCTGTTCTCTTAAGAACAGCTCCATGTGTAGAAGTCTAAATAATGCTTACCTTCTTCCATGCCACTAAAGTTGCCTTCATGTTAATGAAGCCTGCTTGGCCCAGGTCTCATGCTCAGAGGTCTGATTGATTCCGTCTAGCATGGGACCCATGTGCCCTCTGTATTTTGTAAATGCTCCCTCACTTAGTTCTGAGGCATAGCCAGGTTTAAGACCCCTTGAAGTTGTTGCTCTCTAGGCTTCCTTGGGGTCAATGAAAGTAGTTCACGGAAGAACCCAAGGGCAAAGTCATCTTGGTCATGGCTGGAGCTGAACTGAATGGAGAATATGGCAAAGAGATGAACCTGGTTCCGTATGCATAACCGGGCTGACTTAACCATTGTGGGCCGGTTACAAGGTGGCATTTCTGCCTAGGTTTCTACTGGCACCATCCCAAGATTCTAGGAAAAAAAGGAACCCACATTACCATTTCTTAGAAGATTAAAAGCATAATCCATGTGTCAATTATTATTAATCCTTGAAAATATTTATGGAGTTAAATTGTCTGTAACTAATTAGAGGTCGCAGTTAACAGAGTATATGGATTTCCTCTGAGTTATATGAAACAAAATACAAATCTTTTATATAACTATTTCCTACAGAAAGGATTTTTGCGTGTTGGTGGGATTTTTACGTTTTATTTTATTTTCTTGGATTTCAATACTTTTCCATAAATCCTATAAACAGAATTACAATGCGGTGAGTCACAGTCTTAACACTTATTTGTGGCTTCTTCTGCCAATACAGCTTGGAATATGGGGATGTTTTTAAAAAACTGTATTCGGGAAACATGGGAAGGAAAGAGAAAGGAAGGGAGGAGGCAAGGAAGGAAGGAGAAGAAGGGGAAAGGAAAGAGGGAGAGAGGAAAGGAGGAAGAACAAAGTATTACTTTAGATTGCTTTTTTTTTTAACTCAATGACATTGTGAAAGTAAAACTGTTCATGGTATTTCGTGGGTATGTTTGTAGACAAACTTGAAATACAAATGGGTTTGGATTTCAAAGGTTCATGAGCTAGTCATTGGGAACTGGGAACGTATTTCTCCACGTTTTGTTATATAAGTGGTAATTAATCTTCAAGGCAAGCTCATAAACTCTCTTTATTCTGTTTTGAAGCTGAATGATTGTGCATTTATAATGATTAATAGTAGACTGTACTGTTGAAAAGCTGTAGATCCAAAAAACATAAAAGTAATAAAGTCAGTTGTTGAGTCACTTAAAAGTTTTCACTTGAATGCTGGTGCTAGAAGGAAAGCAGATTTAATTTAAGGAGTCTGAAGATGTTCAAAACAACTACTAATGATATTTGAGAGGGCCTATCAAAGAAGCAAAAGCCATTCTCTCTTGAGGGTCTCTATAGCCACACTTATGTAAAAGCAACACACTTGGACCACATTAGTAAGTCCTCAGTAAAAATGCCTCCTTTCCTTTCTAAACAGATATTGATGGAGCACATCCTATGTGTGACACTTATGCTGGGAAGAAAGCAGAACCCCTCTCCTTGAGGATTATAATCTAGCAGGGGAGATGATCAAATAATTGTAGAGACAGGTGACCTATGACTCATGCATTTTTATGAAAAATTATTATAGGAATCTTAAAGTTGATATGTATTTGTAAGGAATAATGAAGACTCCTACAGGTTGTACCTGCGGGTGGGGAGGACATAAATCTTTGTTAAAAGCTGTGTTGGACCAGCCACTACTTCATTTAATCCTCAGACTGACCCTAAAAGGTAAAGGTCATTATCTTCATTTCTCAGATGAGGAGCTGGGACTCAGATTAAGAAATGTGTAAAGATGGTGGGGATGCCGGGATGGCTCAGTGGGTTGAGCCCTCCTCTTGTGGCTGCAGGGCCCGAGGATCGAATCCCGGCCCTGGCCCATGTGGACCCTTATGCTGAACTGGGGTGTGCCCCCAATTCAGTTCTCACCAGGGCGAGATCCTGGCCTGGTTTCTGCCCTCCACAACCCCACCCCCACCTGTGGAATGAAACTGTGTAGAAAAGTGATGATGTGTAACTATGGAGACTGCTCTGGGACCTCCCCCTTCTCTCTGTCTGTCTCTCTGTCAAAAACAATAAAAAGAAATCTTAAAAAGAAATGTGTAAAGATGGGAAGACTCCGTGCAGCAGAGCCTCTGTGCAAACCAAACCTTTCTGACCCAGGCACTTTGCCCATCTAAGTCACCTGTTCTGCAAAACCACTCTAGAGATACTCTCTATTATATTACTCAATATTTATCATATAAGTCTCCATGCAATACTCTCCTCCTACTCCAGCAGACTCTCTATTAACCAGGACTCAAGCAAACCGCATTCTCGAGCAACTGGCAGAAAACAAAATACTACATTTATCCAGCATCTACCAATCCCCATGGGTGTTGGTGAACTAAGAGTCTGCTGTAGTTAGTCATGGAAATCTGCTCTCTCCCCTGATGCTGGCGTGTTCATTTGAGTTGACGTGCGCTGTTTCTGTTTCCATTCTGGTGCCACAAGTAGCACTCTCATGCCATAGCCAGCTCACCTGTGGCTGCCGATACAGTTTCCTTTGCCTTCCCACCATATATCCTTGTCTGATTCTTCATTTTGTATTAATTTCCACCCCTCTGAGAGTTTTATTGCAAGCTGTCTTGACCTTTGGAGAAATAGTTAGAATACACATTACACAAATAGAAAAGAAACCAATAGGACTTCTGGAGTTCCTTGATTCTCTCTTTCTATACACCATACAGTGTGCATGATCTAGGGCAGGGCCTTGCACCTCAGGTGTGAGCAGTAAGGACCAATGGCTTGTTACCTGGTTGGCTTCAGCCGTTCTGAAGGACAGGTCTGGTTGCCTTAGAGAGGACCTAGAAGTTGTTGGCTCTGGCTCTACATGGTAACTTCACCCTAACACTTACTCCTTTCCTTTTCCTTATTAGAGATTTCTCTCTTGCATTTTCCTCTGTCACTAATAAGTGGAATGTAAAGACCCATGATCACAGCTACATTCTCCCTCTTGTTGTGCTAAGTACTTTCTAGATTTTGTCTACTTAATCCTCACAGCTCTATTATTATTTTCATTTCACAGAAGGAGAAACTGAGGGGTAAGGAGCTTAGGTGGTTAATGGGAAAAGCAAGGAAATAACCTTTCTCCTGATAATTCAGCAATAGATGGATGAAAAGATTAGGGAAAGAAAAGGGATTATTTAAGAGAAACAAATTGCTTCAGATATGATCAGTGAAATGCAGAAGAGAGCTGCAGAGAATTGCAAGTGACTTATAAGGGCATTATTCTTCCTGCCCATCCCCTGCTCTGTTGGCCAAGGGGGAAAAGTCACGTGCAAATGGATATTTTTTTAATATATGAGACATTCTCTCATCAGGAGATCATAACTTTGAGGGAGAGAGGGCTATACTTAAAAATCTCTTTAAACCGTGTATTTATTTGGATAATTCAAGTTATACAGTTTAATGTATGGACCACGAACTAAAGTTCTTCTTTCTCCTTCTGGGCTGGCCCTCCTTTTGCTGTGAGCCCCCAGCCCCCACTAACCCCAGGATCCCTGGAAATGTGTGGCTGATCCCTCTACCTCTTGGCAGGTGGCTCTCCGCACACTCACAGTCCTGACTGCCACTGGTGGCAGCAACAAAGGCTCCTGGGGCACATCTGAGGCTCTCGGAGCAAAAAGACAAAGAAAATGTGTCCTCTCTCCCTGGTCACACTGGACAGAGGGACCCCTCCATTGTGAGTGCTCCCCAGGCAGTGGGCCTCACCCCCGGGATTAGGGGGAGTACCAGTAAGAGATTAACCCATTTGTTGACAGCTGGTCAACAGATATTTACTTCACACTTTGAGCCTGGGACTGTTCTTGGTACTGACTTTGTTCTTTAGAAAGAACAGCCAGTGAAGGGAGAAAACACTGCAAGGAAATGTGGAGGAGGGAAGAGCTTCAGTCACCAGTTTCCAGGAGCTGAACTTGGAAGTCTGGAGCAGATGCAGTGAATTGGGGAGAATTTCCATTCATGCTGAATTTAGGGAATTCAAAATAATTGGATGTATCTGGAGGTAGAGCCAAAGGTGAGGGCAAAGGGGAGAGTTGTGGTTAGAGAAATAAGAAGGGGCTCAGATCTGGGAGATTCTTGCCTACCAAAAACTAGTGTGGGGTCTATCTTTTAGGAAATAAGAAGCATGAAGAAGATGCTTCGATTTACACATTACAGAGACAAGAAAAGAAGGGTGACCGAACATTTGCAAAGGCAGGAAATACCACCATATGTTGGACAAACTGCATGGAATGTGATCCCACAGCATAAGAGGTGCAAGAAGGCAAGGGCAGTGTGAGGTCATCCAGGGCCAGCCAGGTCAAAAATGCCCAGTGTCCTGGCCAAGGAGACCAAGCTTGATTCTAACAGTTGTTAACGGATTTTCAACACTGGGAAAGGGGGATCAGACAAGCACTTTAGAAAGCTTGTTCCTTTGGGGGTTGAGGGAGAGGAATTGACAGGGCCAGCCTGGATTTGGGAGGGAAGAGAAGGCTGAGAATGGAGCAGGGAGGAAAAGCAGAAGAGCCCATCACAGGGGAGGGGAAGTAGCTGGGGTCCAAGAGCACTTCCAGAAGAAGGCAGGCCAGCAATGCGCTGGGCCACACTGTGGTCTGATCAGACAAGGACAGCAACTGCCTGGGGTGCTGAGGAGTGACAAAATGACAAGGGCACAAACCAGTAGAAAAAAGAGGAATCTTCCTGAAAAGCAAAAAGCAAATTTTAAAATCCCATTGACGTGGCATATTTTTGAGGTGAGGGAAAATGAGTCATTTCATCTTTTCCTTGAAGCAAAAATAAGTAGAGACTGAGGAATATCATGTGAGGGGTCATTTTTCCCTCACTGGCCTCACCTCCATTTTCTCCTGGTGAAAGAGATGGTATTTCTGACATACGCCCTCAGCAGGGTCAAAGGTTACCCCGACTGCCTGAAAATGGCCCTTGGTGGTCTTTCTACCCCTGATGTACCATCGTCCCGAATAATTCTTCCTATATGGACCTGAATGCTAATCTATACGTACCTAGGGTAAATCATAGCAGAATATGCAGAGACATGGTAAAAGGGAGTTACTTGATTTGCTCATTTATTGAGAGGAGGGAAAAAAAAACTTTAAAATAGTCCTTCGGTTTCTGACTTTTCATTTGTCAGCACATCAGAAGCAACAAAAACAAAAATAACAAAAAGATGTTTTGATTCATTGGAAAGCTGCATGATTTAGATTATACGTGTCTTTCTTAATTTTTCTGAAATTTGGTTTGGCTATGTAAGAATCTTCAGCAATGTCTGTGGGCATGCCATTAGAGATAGGCCATTGGTTTTTATGAGGATTCAAAAGAACACTGTATTTTAGAAAATATATAAAATTGGACTTGACCTGGAGAAATACTTCTCTGACCAGTGGTTATTTAAAGACACTGGACTGTGGGCTCTAGGCTTTGACTGTTTCTCAAGGTAAACATGCATGTAGGGACCAGGAGGGCATTTACAGAGGTTGCTGCAAAGTTCTTACAATGTGCTCAAGCCATGGCATCTTTGGAGGTATTAAGAGTACAGATGAGATATAAATGCCTCTCAGTTCTTTCTCATAATTTCTCTAGTCTTTCTGGCATTAAAAAAAAAAAGAGAAAAAAGGAAAGGAAAAACTCTTAAGGAATATAAAATATTATTGAATTTGCAGTAGTCGTCATGGTTACCTGCATAGTTTCATTGCTTTATTAATGTGTAATTCCCTTTATTTCTGGAAATATCATTACAATGAAACATAAGAGTCTGCAGCCTCTCAGTGAGTCTCCTCATGTATCTCCGAGATGCTGATGAATGTGTGTGTGGTTTCTGGGCCACCTGTGTGCTCTTGATCCAGTAACTAGGACATAATTGTGTAGGAAAAGACAACTTGATGATAATGACTCTGAGAATCCCTTAAAAGCTCAAATTGTTCCTTAGGATTTTTGTGAGGCTTTGTTAGTAGAGGTTTTGACCAAGTTTTTCTAAGAGTATTTTCACACTACTCAAGTTGAAGCTAAATAAAATTGTTCAGTAAATTATCTTTCAAAATAAGATAATCTGCTTCTGGCAGATGCTGGTAGATGCCCACATTATTTCTCTTCTCTCTGGGTACTTACCAGACTACATTTCCCAACATTCCTTCCAGTCAGGTCTTACCATAGGACTCATGGGACAGTGGACTGGGAATGGAAGTTATGAAATCACTTCCAGGTGTGGCTCATAAGTACCTTCCACTTAATCCTCCCATCTCTTGTTTCCAGACTGGTCTGGATCCTTGGATAGCTAGGTGGAGTAGAGCCTCGTTACTGACTAGGAACACCTATTGATATAGAAAAGAGACAATCCCTCTGAAATATGAGGGCTGTGGGCTATATTGGCTTGTTTTACCACAACTAACTCACTTTTTATCAATATTGCTTCTAAGTAAGCGTATAATCCCTGGGAGAAGTTTCATGTTTTTCACCCACAAGTTTTTCCAGTAGCTTCTTTCACAGCCTTAGAAACTGTCATTGTAAATCCCAAGGCCCTAATCAGTGTCCAATTGTAACTTTGCTGTTTTGGACAAGTGCTAGAGACCCAAGTGGCTACAGAAATATTAGATAATTGAAAATATCATTGGACCCTGTGACTTACATGCACAGGGAGCCAAAGGAAATGAAATTAACTTTTTCCAGATACTTCTCTATGCCACGCAAGTACTGTGGTTGCTCTCCTAATACACAAGTATATTATTCTGTATAATTAATCTTCTAGGAAACTCTGTTATTCCCTTTTTACAGGTTTTTAAAGTCTCATATAGTTTTAATAACTTCTTCATAACTAGGGAGTAACAAAGCAGGATTCACATAATAGTTTTCCGGAAACCAAATCCAGCCACGCTTTCTGTTTTGCTTATTTCCATGGTATATACTCAGTAAACTAGCATCAGCTGATCAGCATGCTCCAAGACAGAATGATAGCTAGTAATATTAATCTTTGGAAACATATGCATAGAGCATTGAATTATCAATGATCTTGGGAACAGAAGTGTTTTAAAAATTATAATACTGACATTGTTAAGTTTTACCTTCTATCTTAATTAAGATTATCAGAACAACTGTCGTAAAAGATTCCAAAATAACAGTAGTTCAAACTGATAGTCTGTAAGTTGGCAGGCCAATTCTTTCTCATGAGGTCAACGAGGGCCCCAAGCTCTGTCGTGTGGTTGCTTCTGGATCCTCTTGCGATGTTCTTCATCTGCATGCTGGCAGATGGCTTACCATACCACATCTAAGCCATCATTTAAGCCATTAAGAAGAGGGTACAGTTAAAGGCATGACCCAGAAATTGCACACATCATTCTTGTTCCTAAAATTGCATGGTCTTGGGGCTAACTGTGAGTCAGAATATGTCATCTTCAAATACTGAGCCTTGTTCCAATACTTATATTTGTATAGAAGGGGACAAGAGATATTGTGGGTCAAATATCAGCCTTTGTCACACCTTCTTTTTATTCCCATTTTTGATAAGCACGATAGTAAGAAAGATCGAAAACAGCAGTAGCAGAAAAATGAAATAGATAAATCAAGGAAACTAAGTATAATAATTCAGAAATTGAGTATCTCCATTCTCCTTAATCTCTTCCAGCACATATGCTAAAACAATCAAGAATTTGTGCCTTGTACTAAATTGCTTGAAAATAGGCTATAACTAACTATTAAATCAAGCATTCTCTGAATAAAATGACTATGACATTTGAGGACATATGAACAAAGACTAGATATTAATTCATATTACATGATTAGAATTAATTTCATTAGGTTTGAAAGGCAGTTAAATTGTAAGACAAAACCTTATATGGTAGAGATATTCACTGAGGTCTATATAAGTGAAATGATATGATGCTTGGAGTTTGCTTTAAATACTCCAGGGAAAAAAATGGAGAGGGCTTGATGAATAGATACAATTACATTAGTAAACTGTTCGGAATTGTTGGAACTGGATGATCAATTCACAAGGGCTTATTATGCTATTCTTTCTACTTTTAGGTATATGAAATATTCCATACCATAATAAAAAGTTAAATAAATACTTTTTAAGAAAAATAAAGCAGTTTTTGGCAGTGCCCTGATGTTCATATGAGCTCATTTCTGTATTCCAATTAAATGCATCCCTGAGTTTCCTGTGTATTATTATTTATTCTACATGCCTACAACTGGAAAAACTCACTTCATCTAAAGAAATCATTAATAGTTTGTGTTTGAACCAAGGTGAGTACCTGCTGCATCTAGTGATGCACAGTCTGCAGAAATGAGTAAAGCTAAGGCCCCTGACCACTAAGTTTAAAGTCTAATCAGGCAGATAAGAAAGTCTCTCAAATAAACTTACTTTAAAGGAAGTACACAAGATGTTAGGAAAGCACATCAAAATGGAAGAATCAGGAAAGTTTCCTGGATCAGATATAGTAAGCTTTAAAGAAAGAGGAGGCATTTGTCAGATGCAAGTGGTGGGTAGAGTGGTCTATGCAGGGGACCACCAAGAGAGAGGCTCTAAGCCAGAGAATATGGGACGGTTTCCTAGTGACAGGAAAGGAAGATGTGTATTTGAGTGTCTCTGAATATCCCATTAAAGGAAATAGAGGAGTAAAGAGAACCCAACTGAGAAAAATCATACTCCTTATAGGGACATGCTATTTTTGAGACACTGGCGAGACTCAAGATGAGATGTGCATCTCCTGATGTGGTGTTGGATCACAGCGAGAGGTTGCTATGGGTAGTCAACTGAGTAAATTGATAGTTGAATCTTAGATGATGGACTTACTACTGAAGAGGATAAAGATTTTCTTTTTGAGAGGTGAGAGAAAGAGGGAAAGGGGGAAGGGCCCAGAGCAGTCTCCATAGCTGTGCTTCATTTGTTGTGACATAGTTTCAGTCCACACAGGAGGACGTGCAGGGCAAGAACTGAACCTGGGGCCTGCTGCCTGAGAGATGAGAACCTTCACCTCTGAGCTATTCCTATGGTTACCAGTTGTACCACAGTTCAGCATATGAGGTTGTACTGGATGGAGCTGGGAATCAAATCCCGGACCTCATGATTGTGAGGCAAGCACTCAACTGCTGAGCTATGCCAGCATCCCCAAGAATGAAGATTTTTTAAGCCAGTTTTATTAGAGTAGGGGATGGAAATTAT
>PVKE010052100.1:0-10439 GCA_004027555.1 Craseonycteris thonglongyai | reverse complement strand
CCACACATACACTCAATTAAAAAGATAGGTTTGTGTCCTAGCCCCTGGTACTCGTACATGTGACCTTCTTTGGACATAGTGTTTTAGGGGATATAATTAAAATGTATGTTAAGATGAGTTCATACTGGAGGAGGATGGGTCCTCAGTCCAATCACTGATACCTGTGTAAGTGCACAGATGCATAGGGAAAGAAGGCAGAGGTTGTGGTTACGCTGCCACACACCAAGGATGGAGCAACGAGGATTTCCAGCAACCATCAGAAACTAGGATAGAAGCACGGGATTGCTTTTCCCTCACAATCCCCAGAAGGAACCATACCTTTCAACACCTTGATTTTAGACTTCTAGCCATAAGTGTGAAAGTGTACATTTCTGTTCTCTTAACACCCTGTTCGGTAATTTCTTATAGCAGCCCTAGTACACTAATACTGTAAGAATCAATAAGTTGCAGCTTTTATTATCAAAAATATTATTGAAACTATGTGTATATTTAATACCAGACATGAATTTTGCTTATTTTAATATTACATTATTGAAGGTATACTGAAACCAACTCAGAGCTTTGTTTTGTTTCATGGTTATGTTGTAATTCTTTTCCTTCATGAAATAATTTTGCAGATTTTCCCTTCTTTCTATACACTATGATCTCAGACACTTGTAACTGCCCCAAATAATAAGCTTAGATAGCAAGAAATTATTGTAAAGTTTCCTATATTGGATGTTTGGATCTGAGTGATCATTTTGGGTATACTTTTTAATGCTGTTGTATGTAGAGTCTACACAGTTTGAAAAAACACATTGTCCAGATATGATTTGTTACTTACTAATAATTCTTGCAGTCTTGTCTCTTTCATCATCAAATTTCTTCTGAAATTTTCTCATAGTATTTATTTCAACTCACTTGAATTATTCTGGTACTAAAATTTAAATAAGCAGTACTCACAACTTACAGTAAATATTGAACCCTCAAAATTTATTTTTTCTGCAAGTATTTATTGAATTCCTTATATATACTAGCAAGTTGTTCAAGCTGTTTAGAACACTCCTATGTGTTCTAAACAATGGTCTCTAGTTTGGAGGGGCATTACCCTAGTAAAAAAGCCAAAATAATGTAGTATGCTGGAAAGTGATAATGAGGGAAAAAATTCTTCACCATGACAAGAACATAAAACAAACATGAATGACTCAGCTTGGTTTAAGATTTCACTGAATACATTGAACATATAAAAGAAACATACTTCCCTTATGCTTGAGAACAAAGTAAAGATGTCCTTTTTTACCACTCCTATTCAACATCATACTGTAAGTTCTAACTAGTATAGTAACCCAGAAAAATAAATAACATGTATACAGATTGTAAAGGAAGAAATGACTTAGTTGTTTAGGTAGAAAATCCTAAAATACTACCAAAAATCTCCTGAAAATATTAGCAAGTATAAAAATGTCATAATGCAAAGTCAATGTGAAAAAATAAACTGCTTTCTTTATTCCAGCAATGAATGATTGGAATTGCAAGTTAAAAGATTATATATATCGTATTCTCATTATTTGATTTGAAAACTTACATCTACACAAAATTTGCATGTAAATGCTTATAGAAGCTGTATTCCTAATTAGCAAAAACTGGAAGCAACCCTTAGGTGAATGGATAAAGAAACTGGGGTATATCCATGCTATGGAACACTATTCTGCAATAAAACAAAATAAAAATAAATGAGCTATCAGGCCACATAGGCATAGTGAAATCTTAAGAGCATATTGTTCAGTGAAAACAGTCAGTCTGAAAGGGCTAAATACTCTTATGGTTCCAATTGTATGACATTCTGAAAAAGGCAAAACTTTAGAGTCATTGTTATGGTCAGGGTTGTCCAGAGAAACTGAAACAATAGGATGTTTGTATATATAATAGAAAGAGATTTATTATAGACATTTGGCTCATGTGAGTATGGATACTGGCAAATCCAAAATGTACAGTTTAGGTTAACAGGCTGGAGACCCAGGAGAGCTAATGGTACAGTTTCAGTTCAAAGGATCGTGGGCTAGAGACTCAAGAAGAGGCAGTGATGCAGCTGAAGTGTGAGGCACTCTGCCGATGAAGACCCTGTTATTTAAAGTCTAGTCCCTCTTCTGTTCATCTTTCAACTGATTGGATGAGGCCAACCCACATTATAGAGAACAATCTGTTTGCTCAGAGTTCAATGTTTAAGTGTTAATCTCATCCCAAAACACATTCACGTTGACACATAAAGTTAATAGTACAGAAGTTTAAGAGGTCAGTGGTTTCTTGGGATTTGTAAAGGGGAAGAGGTTTGAATTAGGGATTTTTTTTTTAGGACTGTGGAAGTATTTTGTATGTGGCTGTAACCTAACTATATTGCAAACGTATGAAACAAAGTCTACTAAAGGGAGTGTGGAGAAAAGATTCCGCTAACCTAAATAACTTTGGAAATTAGTGGTACTTGTAAAACTGAAGATTTCTGGATGGAGACCTCAAACTTAAAAAGGACATTACGTTAAAGCCAAGTAAATCTAAGTCAGAATAAAGTAAGTAGCTTAGTTATTGATAATGTATCAATATTAGTTCATTAAGTTCGACAAGGTACTATAACAATGTAAGATGTTAGTAATAGAGGAAATTGGATCTGAGTTATGTGGAAACTATATACTCTATTTGCATTTTCTGTAAATCTATAGCTACTCTTAAATAAAAAATAATGCTCATCCTTGGGTACTATTATTGAAGTGGACAGGCAAATATGACTTGAAAAAGACCAGTGCAAACACTGCACCTCTTAATCATGTGTTTAATTTCCCTGTGTTGCCTCAACCACTTACCACAAATTGGGTGGCTTGACACAACAGAAATTGGAGTTCTTACAAACCTGAGTGCCAGAAATTCAAAATCAAAGCATTGGCAGTGCCACACTCATCTCTGAAGGTTCTAGGGGTGAATCCTTCTTACTTCTTCCAGCCTCTGGTAAATCCTGGCTTTCCTTGTAGTGCTTTGGCTTCTAGAATCTAGATGCATCCCTCCAATATCCACTTCTGTCTTCACATAACCTTGTTCCCTGCTTCTGTTTTCTCCATTTTTGTCTCTTAAAAGGATACTCATCATTAAATTTAGGGCCCATCCTAATCCAGAATGATCTCATTTTGAGATCCTTACCCCTTTATGGAACCTTATTCTGAATAATGTCTCATTCTGAAGTTCTAGATATTGGTATTTGTTTTGGGAGCCACTGTTCAACCTAACACCATACTGTAACGATAAGGTGTTCAAACACCTGCAAAAGCATACCAAAACAGCCTGTAGAAAAACCAGTCTGTAGTGCAAATGAAAATGATAGATGTCTACCAAATGTCAAAATTGTCATCATCATCATAATAATTACTATTATTGCTCTCTCACTACATGCAAGGCAGTGATGTGAGTGCTTTCAATATATTTTCATTCTCTCTCTTAAGCTTTATATTTATACTTCAGTTATCCATGATTTATAGATGGTGAAACTGAGGCACCGAGAGTAAAGAAAAAACTTGCCTGAAATCTTAGAGTTGGTAAATTTCAGACCTATGTTAATAGCATTTATTGTTGTTAACATATTGTAAGTAAAATGCATATAAAACATTGTAGACGTTCTGAATACATCTGTGGAATCTGAGGATTCCACCTTAAGGCTTAAAGCTATACTGGGGGCATTGAATGTTTTTCATCTGCTTGGTGTTAATATATATCAATCACTTTTGCTGAGGGTTCCTTGTGACAGAGAGAGATCAGTAGTGATTTTTAATTTTACAGAAATTCAAATAGGAGTATGTTATCTCAGTCATCCAGCTATGTTCCAATTAACTCTTACCTTCTCTATTAAATTTCTATTAGCCTCTCAAAATCTTACCTTTCTTATTTGGGTTTCCCTCTCCCACAAGGGTAGCAAACCTTTTGGCGATTGAGTGCCAAAGTTTATGAAATAAGTACTCACTTGACTCGCGTGCCAACCCATTGAGTGAGATAGAGGTATCGATTATTTTTATGTCTATAAGAGCATAAACAATAATTTTTTAAATGGTATTCACAGCTCCACGTGCTGAAATAATTGCTCCGCGTGCCACTTCAGGCACGCGTGCCATAGGTTCGCCACCCCCGCCCTAGAATAATTGGTTATGCTTTTCCCCTTGCATAGGCACACATATGCATTTTTTTTTTTATTGTTAAATATAATGGGGTGGCATTGGCTGGTAACAATCAGATAGTTTCCAGATGTACAATTCCCCATCACATCATTCTTGCATTGCATCATGTGCCCACCACCAAGAATCGGCTTCCCTTCCATCATCATACATCTGGTGCCCACTCCCACCTCCCCCTACTACTCTCCCTACATATGCATTTTTATCCACTTACTTTTTGTGTTTTGCCTCAAAAACTTAAATTTTCATCTTAACAATGTAAAGACTTAAAATTCTGCTACAAGCTAATGTAGCATTTCTAAAGGGTAATAAAAGTATGTAGATGCCAAATAAATATATATGATGAAATAAATGAGTCAAATGGAACATTTAACAGATGGCAGGAACAATTATATATTCATATTCCTGGCCAACGACAGTTGGTAAGTATAATTACCTTACAGGTGTTAACTGCCCTTCTATCATGAAATGAGACATCTCTGAACACCTGAGAGACATAGTTAAATGACTGGTGGCCTCAAATTAGCAAAAACTCTATTGGCTTAGTTTTTTAGACATGAAGCAAAGAGCAAAACAGTTCTTGGAGTCTAGTGCTAAGTTCACAAAAAGTGAAACTTAAACAGAACAGATGTGGTATATCTTAATGTTGATTGCTGGGGTGGGGAACAGGGAAAAAAAAAATCCCTGAACATTAAAAAGACATTTAAATTTTACTCAATGTTTGGAAGGCACATAGCCCAAAAAGTCAGTCATTTGGGGGAAAAGATGCAGCTGTCATGAAGAATTCCTTTGAGGTTTTTAAAAATTACTTGAGCTTCATATGGGAAACGGTACCGGTATTATAATACTATTTTCAGGAAAAAGTTTTAAGTTTGCATATGATTCTTTATAGCTGTAAGAGTATTTTACTAGAATGAGGAGAAATGTTTTTTAATGTTCTTACTTTTCATGTTTCAATTTCTTTGACCAGAAATATTTGAAAACATAGACAAATATACACAAATTAGGTTATTCAGGCATTGTCACTTTCATTTTATTTTTGTATTGTGAAGGATAAGCATTTGCTGCTTCATTTAATGTTTCTGTTAGTTACAGCTATCAAACCAAGGAAGTATTAAATAAACTTTTGTCCTCACTGGGAAAGATACTATCTAATTAAAATTGGGAGATTTCCTCATTTCTTTTCTATCTTCTAGTTAACTTTAAATGTCTGAATTTGAGCTATACTAAAAACACCATAATTTAATGATTATTTATAATACTGTCATCTATTTTGTCAAGTTTTGCTTTTTAATTTTTGTTTTTATTTTACAAAGTAATAGCTTGACAACTACCTTGTAATGTACTTGAACATAAGTATGACTCTTCTGAAGTATCTTATTTATTGCTAGACAATAGTTATTTCCAGTAAATAATTTAAGTTGCTTGATAAAAGCTTATTTCAAATAATGGTGTTTTACTACATTTTTTTTTTTCTCTTCCAGTTCTGTAGAGGAAAAATAGAATGGAGTATTTTCTGGAAAAGGAGAATGATATTCCTTAATTACTTTATATTGTTTGGTAACATGCTTTTAAAGTTGTTAACTTGTCCAACTAATATACAGAGGCAGATTGCTATGGGGAAAATACATATTGTGCTCTATTCCTTTTATTTTATTTTTTTTCTTGTAATTTGTAATGAAAAGTTTTTTGTTTTGTTTTGTTTTTTAAGATTTATTTTTATTGTTTGAGAGGTGAGGCAGTGAGCGGGAGTGGGGAGAAGGAAGGGCCCAGAGCAATCTCCATAGTTGTGTGTCATTAGTTGTGACATGGTTTCATACCACACAGGTGAATGTGGGCCTGAGTGTGGTGGGAACCAAACCGGTGCCTCTCACATGGGAGGCAAGAACCTTAACCACCCTCTTGACCCAGTTGCGCCACAGTTCAGCATATGGATTTGCACCTGCTGGGGCTGGGATTCGTTCCCCAACCTTGAAGTTGCATGGTAATCACTCAAGCTGCTGAGCTATCCTAACATCCCTGAAAAAGTCTTATTTTCAGTAATATAATTATTGTCACTTTATCAAAATATATAATTTTTTTTAGCATAACATTCCCTACATTAATAGTTGAAATCAAGTATATGTTAAGATCCTCCCCCATCAAAAAAAAAATTTTTTTTTAACTAAAAAGCAGGTTTTGACTTGTTATCTAGGTTATTCTCCAACAAACCTAAACTTTTAATTTTTACATTTTTCTTGCTTAGGAAAAAATATACTTTTCTGCCTTGATCATGGGGCATATTCAATTAGCAAAAAAATACAACCATTAGTATACCTTTCCCTTCATTCTGGTTTCTAGGTTATGAGTTTGGTAATGCATTAGCATTAAAAAAGTTTCACTTCACCCACTGCCAATGTTTATGCAGTGTCTTTTTGATAGATTTTGAGGAGTGTAATTACTGTATTCAAAAGATATCTGAAATTGAGATAAAGATTTATGTTTAATGACCCTCTTCTTTTAAGTTAGAAACAACAGTTTAGAAGTTTTTATGCAGAAAATTGGTATAAAAAAAGTTACCACATACAAGACCTTTAATAATAATATTTTTAAATATTTCTTAATATTTGTTGTTGTTTTTTTAATATTTCTTACTATTAAGAGAAAAATATCAAAATTATTATTGGAAATATAATTCAATTAGCATAAAAAAGGGCTAGAATTGGTATACAACAAAAATTAATAGTAGTCATCCTTGAAAGTGACATTGTCTAAAGTTGATTATGAGAATAAATATAAAACTAGAAATTCTCTAGTAAATTAGATAACATTTATTTTAGTTAAAATATTTTTCAGACTCCATTGATTTGTAATTTTAAGTAGTCAGAATTATTTTTGTACTCCTTTGCCCTTGGGGAAAATATTTAACTTTATTTCTATTACGGTGATAACAGTAGGAATAATTTCATATTGTTGTGGTTTGAATGAAAGGAAATGTAAAGCACTTAAGTGCCTGGCCTAGAGTTATTGATTACTACATGCTGTCATTAATTAATTTTTGAAATATGTCCATTAGTTCAGTTGAAGGTAGGAAATGTCTGGCATAAATATAGTATTAGAAGTTATTCTCATGAGCATTGTCGGTACTGATTTTTCATTATGCTTAATCCCATCATGGTGTTGTGAAATTGCTATCTTTTTCTGTGTATAAAACAATCCCTACTTTTCTAACTCAAAATTAAGAAATCAGTACATAGGTTGCTCCTAACATTATGTGTAAGACAAGCCCCATTTTTTGGTCTAACAATTTTAGTCAAAAGTATCATCTTATACATGGAAAAAATATGACAGTATAAAAACAGAAAAAAATCATGATAGAGAAACCAAAGTAAAAAAGAAGTCGTTTTCCTTTGGAGGAAAGTTAATTTGGTCCTTGAGTAAATTTAATATCTAGCTATTATTTTCTCATAGTTGGCTTCAGCTTCTTCTTGGAAATAACTGCCAAAGTCAGCAACACTGTTTAAAATAAGTACTTTGAGAAAATATTTTCGAGCCACTATTATGTATAGTTCTGGATTTTTTCAATATACCTAAGGAAGTTTATGATATGTTTTGTTTGTTTGTTTGTTTACCTGGAAGATAAAGTAAATATTCAATACTTTTTATATTTTAAGAAACTTTACATTCTTCATTTGGAAAATAAAATTCATACTTAATTAGCAATCCATCAAAAACATGGGGTCATTTTGGCCTTTGAAATTTAATTTAAAGTAGTAACAATGAAAAATTATGTTTTTTGTCTCATTTTGTTTTGTTTTTTTAACAGATCCATGGCTTGTAATTATTTTTTCAGCTAGCATTTTCTTAAAGTTTGTTTTTATTAGTGAAGAGAATCAAGCCCATATAAGTATGCTTTGCTACCATAGTAAGTGTAGAATTCATTTAATTAATGGATTATGCATTAGTCTAGCAGATGTGTGAAATTTAAATTTACTCATGTCACTGTAATTTGCTTGTATTTTTCAAAGCAGCTGATTTGTACTATTATGGCATTTAAATAATGTTTCTGACTGTTCTTTTTAATACTAAATGGACCCTTTTCTGATAGAAGAAATTCAGTAAATGAAGAAGAATGGCAAAAGTAATGTATGCGGAAGGGATAGCTACTGTGGTTCACAGCTTTGGATAAAATTCTTTACAAGACACAGCTAAGGAAAGCTGAAGACCAAGGATTTGCCAGAAAATTTTCTTCTCAGATTAGAAACTGTAGAATGAATAGAAAGCATACCCAGAAATAAGTAACTCATTTCTCAAGTGGGAAAAGGTTAATAGGAGGTTCCCTCAGGATCAATTTTAGTAGTGATGATATTAAATCTGTTAATGATTTAGAGACGAACAGAGAAGTTTTGCTAATGTCATTAAAATTGTCAAAGTAAAAATGGGCAAAGATTAAGAACATAGCAAAAAGAAAAAGTATATATTTAAAATATTCATAGAAAGTCATTATAAACATAAAAATCAAGAGTCCATTCCAAATTTTCACTGCCTTTTTACTTGCATGCAAATGGCTCAAAGGAAATGGAGAAATGTCATACTTTATTGTTAATATGAGAGAACAAGTGATGTGTAATTTAGCTTTCATTTTGCCTTTCTGAATTCTGTCACCTACATTTATCAGAAGAAGTCTTCATATTAGAGAAAAAATATATTTGAGAAAAATATATATACATGTCAAAATTATATTCGGAGCAAAACTGTTTGTTTTGTTTTCTCATTCATAGTTTCATTCAGAATTGGGACTAGATAACTGACACTATTGCCATGGTATTTATACAACACAGACACACCACAATGTAAACCCATAGTGACCTTGATTTATTGCTTTTTGATGCAAATCAAGTCATAGATACCTTTACGGGGAAGCCTGATGGATAGAAGAATAAATGGAGCTATTTTGAATTTCAGGTCTTTGTAACTATTATTTATTAAAATCATTGTTGTTAGCTGATGATGTTGCAATAAAAAAAAAAAAACTTTGAATGATGCTTAGTTATGAGGATTTGGTGCTTGATATTTCAAGTGTATGCAAGAGGGAGATATCCAGGGTGACTCAGGGTTGATCAAGTAGTTGAACAAATCTACAAGGAAGATAGTTTAAAAAGAGATCAGGAAAGAACACTAGGAGTTCAGTTACTGACATGAGTTTGAGTTCCCTGTAACAAATCAAACTGCATTTACCCACTGAATTATGCTATTCTCATTTGCCACTAAAGTGAAAGCAAAAGAATATGGCCTCTGAACTCCATGTACTAACTATATTTAAATACCATGTTTAAAAGAGGCTTAGTAAATTATTAAGGGAGATTATGACTCCTCTTTCCCTCGAGGTAATGTTTTAAGTGCATGGAAGCATTTGTCTGCTGAGTTTTGAAGATGATCTTACCAAGACAAGGGAATTACCAGCACAGATCACCTGTCAAGACTCTCCCAGGGGTTCCAACCTGTGATGTACTTATCTTTATGTTGACACTGTCACATGCTTCTAATGTACCACATTTTTTCATAAAAAATGTTTTTCCTTAGCTAAGCCAATAAAAATCTTTGTAATTCACTAAAATATATTCTCTCTGTCATAAAATTAAATGCCAATACTTCATATTAACATAAAAGGACTAATTATTCAATATAATAATTTTCTTTTTAATGTGTTTTCATCCATGATGAAACACATTACTGTTACATATTATATGACTGGATACTTTCTGGACAGCTCTTGTGTATAGAAATGCAGCTATTTTTGCATATTTTATTACATTCTCCTCATTAAATTTATCTTCAAGGTGAACCAAACTAAATACAGAAACCAAGGACTGGTGTCACTGCAATAAAATACAAACTAAGAATGTCATATTAAAAAGTTTGAATTTAAATTCAGTTAAAGTCAATTTCTAAAAGTAATTTATCAAGGAAATCTGCAACTATCCTTTATAACCAGCTGTCTAGTTTACCAAGATTTATTTTACCATGCTCACACATGGATAGTGAGAATGAATTTATTAAAGCTACAAAGCCTTTACCAACACCCCCTTCTCCATCCTCACAGGTGAAATTGAACATTTGTTCAATCATAAGCCATATATGGATGTACTTACTAGGAGTTAGCCAGTTTGCAACATTCTGGAAATGTAAAAATGAAAATGAAATTTGACAAGCTCACGTTCCAATAGTAGCAATAGGCGTTTAAAATGAGAATTTAAAAGTGTAAGTTTCATG
>PVKE010052099.1:0-10439 GCA_004027555.1 Craseonycteris thonglongyai | reverse complement strand
CATAATTTCCGCTAACTGCTTTTCTTTGGCTGGAAGGGGAGGGCTAGGAAGAGACTGGCTTGATGCCTAAACTTAGTTCAATTTCAATTCATCTAAAGACAAAGGCAACAATTGCCCAATCTTTGGTTAAGGTAAATTCTTTTTGATTCCTTGAAAAAGTAAGTACACAGTGTAACTCTCAAATGTGCCTAATGTCTAGAGGCTTATTTGACAATCTGTCTAGGCAGACTCACATGGCAGGTCTGCAACAGAAGTCAGAAAAGATGCTGGATGATAGACACTGAGCCTTAAACAATTTGGGCTACAAAGATAAAATATATTTCTTCATTAATAATTAATTAAAGAATCTAGACTGAGTGCTGCTCAGCAGTGTGTGCTCACTCAGCAAGATTTTACTACGGCCAGTCATCAAAATAGAACTAAAAGCATTAAAAGGAAGTCATGCTATGCAGATGCCAATGTAATGTTTTGAGCTGCGTTTAAAATACAGTGTATAACCATATATTAGTGTGTAGTAACCTAGTCAGCCAAATGATTGCACCCTTACATTTGGACACTACATGTGTGGTGCTGATAGTCAATTGGAGTTGTGTCTATACAATTGCACATGAAACCAATGAATTCTAATTTATCAGCATTCCTCTAGTGTCTTATCTACCTCTTCTACTCTACCCAAACTCTTGTTCATTCATTTATTCACTTATTTAACAAATATTTATTGAGCATCTACATTTTGTCTGGCAATGTGTGACATGCTGGATGTACAGAGTAAACTAAATTGGTACAGTCCTGACTTCATGAGGCTATCATTAACCAAAAAATATTGTTTCTGGTTGGAAAAGATTTACAGTTATAATCCTATGCAAGATACTTAACCTCTGTGAGTCTCAGTTTCATTCTCTGTAAAATAGGGTTAATAATATCTTCCTTGCCAGGTTATTGTGTTCCTTTGTGGTTCATAATTGTATATCCCTGGTTATTCCACACATAGTAGCACTATATGTTTATTACAGAGTTGATGATGAGTCAGAGAATGAATATATGGGTCACTTATATAAGGGATACACATTAAGTGATAGCTAATAGGAACAATATTAAGTTTCTACTCTCTCTTTCTATGCACCATGGTAGATGCTATCAACAGTAAACCTCTCACATTTTTCCTCTTGCTTAGTTTTAAAGGCCTTTGGTAGCAATTTCCATATTACATCTGTAAATAATGCTGAGAGACAGCCAAAGAAGTGATTAGTAACCTCATTTTCCAAATGAAGATGTAGAAACTGAGAGTGGTTGACATATTTACGCTAAAATATCTAATCAGTGGTAAAAATAATTCGTGAGCCCAGATTTTTCTCATTGGCAACTCGGTACAACTGAGAACATCTGAGGAGAGGACATTGCGATGCCCCGTGAAGCTGGAGACTCATAAATCAACTAATGACCAGGGATGCCTCTGCTCCGTGAGATAGATGTTTGCTCCTAAACGTGCCCATGGAGCCATGTGACCTATGAGTTCACAACTCTAAATCCATTGCACACAGGCTCTTTAATGTGAACTTCGGTGACCCTAGCGCAATTAAAAAAGAGTTCAAGGCTGTATATTGAGAGATGCTGGCCCATTTCAAGAACGTATTAGGAGCTTACATAGTATACGTAACCATGAATAAACTGCTATTTTCACCAAAGAAATTCTCGGATGGATTGCTTAACCTGAGGCAATACTAACGCTAAATTAATTTGAGGAGATCCCATAATCTTGTGGGAGAGGCAAAGACCAAACACACAACAACATACATGTGCTTATACACATGTTACTTAGTGAGCAGAAAGCAATTAATTAATTCTACCTTAGGAGAGAGGAAAAATTACGGTTCTAAAGTCTGGGCACTTTTAAAAAGGGCTATTTAAGAAAAGAGGGGGCAGGAGTAGCAACAACAGAAGAAAGGAAAGAAATAAAACACTGGAGAAAAAAAATTAACATTTGTTGAGGTAAGACTATAGGTCGTGGATTGTGCTGGGTGCTCTTAGTAATGGTGATTTATGAGGTTTGGTGCCAGACTTCTATAGAACTCAGCTTCTTATTAAACATATCAGTGACAAGATACTTGTTCCTGAATCTGTTTCAACATGTGTCAATGGGTATCCTATTAATAGTACCTATCTCATAGACTTGCAGTGAGGATAAAAAATAGTTAAAATACATTAAGCACCTGCAATAGGCATTTCAGAATGAGCCTTGTTATATGAATAATATGAATAATTATACCTTGTTTATACGAATAATTTCATACATTCAGTGAAAGGACATTGACTTGGGTTATCTTGGTATAAAATGATTTTATGCCTCATGTTTTCTCACATGTTCTCTTCATAAAATACTAGGATAAAAGTCAACTTGAAGCTGTGTCTGTATTGCACTCAAGAGTCATATCATAGGATCGCTTGTAATCCCTCATCAACCCTGGGTCCCATAGAGCTGGACCCTGGAATCATGCTGAGGCCTCTCTTACAGATGTAACCACTTTAAACGTAGTCCTTTCAGGGAGCTTTGTCCCTAAGCTCCTGCGTTTGGGGTCCAATATAGACCCTGCTTACAGTCAATCCAACTCTGCAGTGAATTACTTTCCAGAAGCTCCAGTATGAATTCCAGCCTCCTACTTCAGGAGGATTGAGAGCAGTCAGGACTCTAAAATATATTACTTTCTTACTTTCTCAACCTCTGAAGCACTTCTCTTGCCTGAAATGGATGCCGAAGAGGCAACCAGTGATGACTAAAGAGAGAAGCTATTTTTTCACATCTTTCCTGGTTACTACTCTGAACACTCCATCAGCAGTTTTACTTACCACATTGTCCGATATCTGAGAAATTATTTTCTGAAGTTGAGACACACACTGAGTAGTGTAAAAACTGAGTGCCACAAAGTGATATTGGAAACATATTCTCATCACTAAAAAGTATGCCAGAAACTGCCAACATTAGGCTTTGTGACTCATGAATAAAAGATACTCTTTTGGGGGTATTTCACAGTATTGAATTTAGCAAATTGTCATTCAAAAGAACTCTCTCCTCAGTAAAAACAAGCTCTTAGTGAAGGATATTTTACCATGAGCCTCAGGCAATATATAATATTGAGGCCACAGAGCCTATCTAGTTGACATGATTGAAGCACTCATCTTCCAATGTACTAACCGCTCCTAGTGTTTGCTAGGTTCCTATGTTATAGGTCTCACCAGAAAAGCTGGTTAAAGGTGGTCTAGAGAGATGACATGAAATATACCCTCCAGATCCTCTGCTAAAACAAGTCTCCTTGTGAGTTGTTATTTCCACCTGACAATGGGAAAGAGCAGGCTCGGGGAAGTGCTGTCTCCAGGAAGACGCCCCTGAATTCCCAGGTTGGAAGATCCTCTCCATTGTGATTCTATACAACGTTATTCTTGTCCTTGTATCATAACAGTTACTACATGAGAGAAGATGATTTGTTGACTGTGTTTATTATCTTATTAATCTCTCTAGTAGGGGGGTAAATCATTTTATTCATCTTTGGATCTTTACTGTGGAACAAAAGTTTCTGCTGATAGTAGGTATTTTAAAAATATTAAATGAAGGAGGATTTTTCTCCTTTCATCCTTGCCCTAGCTTTACCATAAGCCTGATAGTAACATTCCCAAGCAATATCTATTAAAGAGGTCCCGAATTTACACCACAAAGACTCTTGGATTATTTAGCCTTTTGTAGATGTCCTAGTCTTTAAGATTTAATGTGCCAAACAAACTAAACTGATTGTGTCTAGAAATGGTACATAAACAGTATCAACTGATTTTTCTCCTTATTTATATTTTACAGACGAGAACACGGAAATATAAAAAGATTAAGTAGTTCAAGGTGTTCAAATGACTCTGGCAACAAAGTGAAGGAAACATCGTAGGGCAAAAGGAGAAAGTAGCAAGACTGATTGGGAGGCTACTCTGCTAGTGCCCAATGGAAAATGTGGCAGCTTAAACTAGTTTGCTGGCAATGATGGTATAGGAAGTGAGTAGATCAGAGTGATGCTAGAAGGTAAAAATAAACAGGATCAGGAAATTGTTTGGATATGACAATGAAGGAGACAGACATTTCAAATGTTAGGTCTCTGGCTTATAAAATTGGATGGCCTATGCATTGAAATAGAGAATGCTGAAGGAGATGAGTTTAGAGAATCAAACTTTGAGATCAATTAGGGACACGTTGACTTTGAGTGCCTGTAAGACAAGATAGTAGAGATGCTGAGTAGTCAATTAGATATACAGGACTGCAACACAAAGGAAATGCCTGGTCTGAAGATATATATTTGCAAACTAATTGCATATAGATGAATTAGAGGCCATCAGAATATGTCAATCATCCAAGAAGTGAGTGGACAATAAAAGACTCAGGACTGAGGCTGGAGTGTCTCAGTCACTAGAAGTTGGGTGGAAGAGAAACAGGTAAGGTTGACTAAGAAAGCCTGTCCACAGAGATATACATAAACCAAGAGAGGCTACTGTCAAAAGACAAAAGCCATTATTTTAAGATGGGGGGGGTTAATAAACACTGTTGAGCATTCTCATCTGAGGCAAAATATGCCTATAACTGGCATAATATTTAAAAAATGATGAAACAAATATATTTTTTATTTTTCCTAAAGAATGCTGACCTGAGTCTTTTATCCCCTGAATCATCAGTCCAGGGAAATGTAATGCTTGAAACATGAAGTCCTTAAAGGAAGTAAGAACTCAGGATTTAACATAAAGGAAAATCCTACCAAACAGGAAGAAGTATAAAGATTCCTCCAAAAGGAGAAATAAAGGGCAAAATCAAACAAGTATTATCTTCCTTCCTTTAAATAAAAACCCTCCCTCTAGATTAAAATTCCATATACGTGTGCAGGGAGTGATGGAAGGCATGTTGAAAACAGTTGCCTAGGTTTTAGGGGAAATCCCCAAACAGTGGAAACTGTCTAACTTGGATTTTGGTACCCTGAAAAAAAGTGCTCCTTGGAAATTCTGGTACAGTAGACTAGGAAGTGCTCACATGGAGGCAAAGGAGGAGCTAAGCTGAGACAGTGCTTATATCACACAGCCAGTCTCCCACTTGCAGTATTCTGGGTCTTCATTACCTTCACATGGCATGGAAAATAAGCAGATCTCATGTGGAATTTCAAAAGAAAGCAGCTGAGAACCAGTGGGCTTCCTGTGGGGCTGTTATGCTGAAGAATGGGGTGACTCCCAAGCAGGTATTTCTAGATAAACAACTCATTCCAGTGTCACTGTGACTATGATTCTGAGAATATCTGGAGTCAACAAGAGCTGAGATGGGGCAAGTAAGCCACAGGGACTAGCTGGGCTCTCACAATGCCTGAAGCATAGAGCACGAGTTCTCTAGCTGCAGGAACAGATGCAGGCAGGATGCCCAAAGGCGAGGCAGAGACAGAGCGCACCACTCCGCAAGGACCCAGAGGACAACACAGGAAGCTTTTTGCAAGCTAGCTGAAGTTCTTATCACAGTGGGGACATGCAAGATTCCTTCTACTTCTAGGCTGTATGGCCAAAGTGGATTGGAGATACGTTGATATTGAAGAAATGGCCCTAATAACAAGTTTGAATTGTGAAGTTAATTGATTATTCATCCAATGTGATTACGTAGTAAATAATATACTGTGTTTACCTGAAAAAAAAAAAAAAAGATGGCTTTAAGGAACTGTAATACTTTTAGTAGAAATACCAAGATTATATTTTATTTGTTTTAAACAAAGAGGATGAAATAAAGAAAGAATATTGTGTTTTAATTCTTCCATCTGTGAGTGTGAACAAATCCATTTGATTCAATGACATTGAGGTTATTGGAGAGCTTAGCAAGAGCTGTAGTGGAACTTATTTGACACAGAAACCATAGAAGAGTGAGAATAAGATGAGGTTGTGGAGGCAGAGAGAAATGTGGCTGTGAAACGTTGGTAAAATTAGTGTACTTATGTGGGGGGTACAAAAGACAGGATTCAGGCAGAGTTGAATAAACTGAAATGTTAATGAGGAGATCAAAATTAAAAACTCAAAAGAAAAAATAAAACTCATGGAGACCATAGAAGAAAAATACAATAGAAAAAATGACAGGAGCACATTAAGCTAATCTCAAGGACAGGATGGTCTTTTTAAACATAATACCAAAGAAAAGAAACTCTACAGGAAGTACTAACATAATAGCTTACTTGTATCCATCAGAAATGATCTGATACACAATTTAAAAGATATACTATAGATACCTTAATATATAATAAGATTTAAAAGTAAAAGAATATGAAGCATATGAATTAAAAAATGAACAAGGGGCATACACTGATAATTCAGAAAAGAAAAAAATACTATTCAATCAGTAGACTTACAAAACTGTTCAACCTCACTAGTAATAAAATGCAAATTAAAACAATAAGAAATAACAGTGGCTATCAAATAGGCTGTGATAAAAATTATACCATCTGATTACTTCCTTTATAATATTTAAAACAATTTATAACTGTTTTATAAACTGGTCATTTACTTTAGTCTCTTACTTGCCTACTAAACTGGAAATTTTAACAAGGTAGTAAAATGTCTAGCTAACTTTTGTACTTTCAATTCCTTGTACCATGTTGGGCACATCATAGGTCCTCAATAATCACAGACTGAATGAATAAGCGAATGAATATTGGTGAGGTTATAAATAAGGCCCTTGCATATTCTGCTGGAGAGAATACGCGTACCAAGTGTGAGTCCAAACCACCTGGAAAGAAGCTTGAAAATATCTATCAAATGTCAATGTTATATTCTTCACACTAGCAATTACACTTTTTTAAAGATTCATATTATTGTTTGAGAGAAGGTGAGAGAGAGAGAGACAGAGAAAGAGCAGTTTCCATAGTTGTACACCATTAGTTGTGACATGGTTTCATTCCAAGCAGGTGGACGTGGGGCCATGCAGGGCGGGATCGTAACTGGGGGTTTCCCATATAGGAGGTGAGAAACTTTGTCGCTGAGCCCTTCCAGCAGTTGCCAGTTGAGCTGCCTTTCAGCATACGGAGTTGCACAGTCTGGGCCGGAAACAAACCCAGGACCTCGTGATTGCGAGGTAAGTGCTCAACTTCTGAGCTCTCCTGGCGTCCCTAAGCTACTGCATTTTAAGGAATTTATTTAAAATAAATAATATTTGCATAATTTAGGATAAGGATGTTCAACAAAGTTATCTATGTTGGGAGAGGGGTGGGAAGGCAGGTGGTGTGAAGTTGGGAGGGGGCACCAGATATACTGTGATGGAGGGAGAACTGATTCTGGGTGGTGAGCACATAATGCAAAGCATAGATGATGTAATGTAGAATTGTACACCTGGAAACTATGTAATTGTTACCAACCAATGTCACCCCAATAAATTTAACAATAAAAAAAAGTTAGCTATGTTGTGATTATAAGTAATTTAAAAATACTCAATTAAATTATTTTATAAGTTTAATCCGATACTAAACCAATAGAATTAATATTTTAGAATAATTTTGATGGCACAGAAAAAGACTCATTAAATGAGGAAATTATATTTTAAAATAATAGGTATGAAAATATCATTTTTATATTAAAAAAACAGTTTGAAATAACAAAAAATATACAGGAGACTTTATTTTCTTTGAAATTTCTTATGTTTTCCAAAATGTCTACCTTAGAATGTGAAAAAATATCATCAAAATAGCTAAGAATTCCTTCCAGGAATCATTAGAACTTAAAAAAACCTAGATTTCTTCCCACCATGTTTGGAGGAAAAAAAAGAATGGTCTGTTTTTATAAATTTCAAATCATCCCTAATTACTCTGATTTTAATTCTAATCTTTTTATAAAATTGGACACATGAAACTTTCTTATATTTATAGCAATATATATATATATATATATACACATATACATATACATATATATATCCCATTTTTTAGAAATTTGTTTTTAGAATTATCTTTTAATAGGTAAGCCTAACAGTATATTTAAGCCAAACTTAAAACAGATTAGAATTTTTATTTAAAGGACTAAGGCAGATATAAAATAATGAATGACCTTATATTAAATACAGAATTTAATTGCAGTCTCGAAATAGAATTGTATATTATTTTATGATTCTGGTGGCCCTTACTAGCTAATAGAATAATTCTGGTTTTGTAGTAACTCATTTGTGCTACTTGCATTAGAATGAAGCTTTTCTCTTTACAAAGTTTCTCTTTTCAGAAGATAAATCACTTTTATTTTTCTTTCCTGTCCTTTCTAGAACAAGTGATCAAATGCATGTGCACAGGTATTTTAATGCATATTCCTAGCTTGGTATTTATTGCTAGTGTTTATTTAAGTGGCAAGAGAATTTTTAAGCAGGACTTGGAAACATTGTTTAGTGAATGTTATTTTCCCACTAAAATACATGTCAGTTTGCATTTTTCTACTATTCTTATAATCTTGACATTGTTTCCTCCATAAAAATTCATACCTCCTCCCATTTCATCTGATGCTATATGACAGCAAAGGGACTAGTTCAAATTGTCCTCTCATTCTTTGCCTAAATTGAACTTGAGTAACAGTGATGACAAGATTTGAGAGAAGCTCTGGAAGGCAATGGAGCATGCTATAATAAAAATGTGCATACTGTGGATGTGACAATGACAGGGGACATAGGCTCGCACTTAAAGAATTATTGAAGGTACTGTAATAGGTCCTCTGAACATTTAGCCATGTGTGGCACAAACAGGGACAACAGTAAATGTTTGCTGAGCTCACGAATGATTAGGGGCAGTGAGTAGCAGTGAATGGCTCTTGGGGAGTGGGAAATGAGAATAATGGAAAAGAAAAGGCTTTGGAAATGCCTGAAGGGTCTCATATTTTTCCACGGTCTCAGCAGGGTTGCACTGGGCCCATGTGAGTGTTACCATGTGTTCTGTTAAGAGCTTTACATGCACGATGTCAACTGATTTTCACAATAACCCTATGAGGTGAGCAATGTCATGCTCCCCATTTTAGAGCCGTGGAAACAGACACAGAGAGGATGAGTGGTGGCTACACAGGGATTTGAACCCAGCCTGCCCGACTTGAGAGAGTGGTATTCTAAACCACTACATTGAGGGCTCCCAGAGGAACCCCACCTGAGGAAGGCGATTGCTTAACACTAGGACTGAACTCAGCAGGGTACTCAATTCTGACAGAAATTCCAATATTCCCTAATGAACATGAGGCTCCTTCACATTTAGCTCTGAATAATCAACTTTTCCAATCCTGCTTCTACTAACACTCTATGTGATCTTTTAGCTATTATTTTATTCTTTTATTTATTATTATTTTTACAAATTACTATTTGATTTACTATTGCTTGAATATACCAGAACTGACCAGCCTTGATTTACTTTATTCCTCATTTCAGGGGCCTGGAAGGCCTTCCTCTGTTCTGACTATTTAGCCCATTTACATAATGGAGCAAATTCCACAACCACAGCAAAGCCTTCCTCTAGCTCCCTAATCCTGTAGTTCACATATATCACCTTGCATTATCTTCCAGAAAGTATAAAATACATATGTAGATGATAATAATTTAGAGAGTAACTACAAATGGTATAGAGAATAAATATGAAATACTAGTTTACACAACCACCCTTTCTAATTAGATTATGGGCACCTGGAAACAGGGACTCAATTTACTGTTGTCTTCTCTGAACAACCCGGAAAGTGGCCTGCACTTAGTAGGTGTTCAGTGTCCTCACTGATACATGTAATTATAAATGACTATAATAAAAGCCACAAAGTAATAGGCAATGCACACAGGGCACTTCATATGTGCTATGTACCCCACTTAGGGTTTTATCTGCCTTATCTCATTATCTCTACACTCTAGTAACAGATGCGAACACTGATACAGAAGGATTAAATGCCTTGCCCAAGGTCACACATCTTAGAGTAAGCCACTCTCTCACTAATTGTTTTAGAAAACATACCGTAGCTCTTTATATATATATAAAAGGGCTATAATGTTAACACATAATAGGTTATCATGATTTTAAAATAAATTAATAATTTTAAAAGTATTTGGTTTTTATTGCTCAGTCAGTGAATATCAGTAGAGATAAGTCACATAAGCACAAGTTCCTCACTGTCCTCAATAATAATTTTAAGGGGATGCTGGGAGAGCTCAGCAGTTGAGTGCTTGCCTTTCAATCACGAGGTATGGCGTTAGATTCCCGGCCCAGGACAGTGCAAACCCATATGCTGACCTGAGATATAACTGGTAATCGCTGGGAGGGCAGTGAAGGTTCTTGCCTCCCATGCGGGAGGCCCCTGGTCGGGTTCCCACCCCGTGTGGCCCCACATCCACCTGTGTGGAATGAAACTATGTCACAACTAATGATGTACAACTATGGAGACTGCTCTGGGCCCTCCCC
>PVKE010052098.1:0-10441 GCA_004027555.1 Craseonycteris thonglongyai | reverse complement strand
GGGTGGGGGTGGGGGAAATGCAAACAGAAGTTGAGGTATAAACAGTCATTGAGCCTAATAGTATGTTTAAAGTGTTACTGATCTGTAGAGAAATGAGCACAACAATCCCTGGGGCTACTGCTAAAGAAAACCTTGGCAGCATTTTATTTCACCAAACAGAACTTGAAGAAATTATTCATTACAGACAAGTTTCTTTACTTTAAAGACAGTCATGTACGCAAGCTTGATCAGCAAGATTTCAAACAAATACCATTTTTTGGTCCAAATAACCTAAACATTAAACAATGATCTCTATACTCACCATTAATCACCTAAGCACATATATTGGAGGTGATTCTAAGAGATCATCTCATCTGGCTTCACATATTGAAATCCTCCCAAAGTCAAGAGGATCCCTTATTTTAAACTATTCTGAGGGCTTTATCAAGGTCTTTCAGTGTGAATTTTTTTGAATTGTACACATAAACATTCTTACTTTTTTAGTTTAGAGTTTATAAGTAGATGATTTTGTTCAAATTAGTCCACAAAATTAGTAGCCTACAAAAGTTCTGCTAATGCCAGAAAACTTTAAAATCATGAGAGAAAAAAACAGTGAAATGCTATTACCTTTAAGAGAAGTAAAATGTGGTTAAAATTGCAATAGTATTTTCAGTTAAAAAAATGTGTACATGGCATGCTAAGCACTTATCAAGTGCTCAGTAAATATTTGTTGAACGAATGACAGATACTTTGTCTTATGGGAAGAAAGTGCCACTTAATAATAAGAATAGGAATGTTTAAAAGTGGAAAATATTAGGAACTTGAAGAAACAGTCAGATGCCAATAAGTTTTGAAATAATACTATCAAATGTGCAATTGACAGGTTACCTCTTGTTTATGATAAGCAAATTAAATAAGGCAATGAATCTTCATTAGAATGTTTTTAGAGAAGCATTTATATTTTGATAATTCTGTTTTTACAACTTTAAGATACAGATAAATCAGCAGAACTATTTTATTCTGCTAGTTATTTTGCGTGAGTGTTGGTTTTAATAGATTACAATTGGCATAAAGATCTCCTTCAAAGAACAGCTACCTACTCACCCACAAATGAATCTCTTAATATAAGAAGCAGGTTATACAACAAAAAGAGCAGAAAATTGGGAATCTAACACAGTTTGGCACAAATTACAGCATCAGTATTTACAGTCACATGTAACCAATGGCAAATAATTTAATGTATCTGAGCCTCTTATTTCTTACCTGAAACATGGCATCAATAACATTTAACTTTCAGAATTGTTGTGAGACTTAGCAATAATAAATGTAAATTTCCTAATATATAAATGTTAAATTAAAATTGCTAATATCAATATTATAATGAATATTCCAAAATGAGAAAATGTTTAAAAATAAGACACAATTAGGGAATAATCATTGATTTAAAAATAATAACATTTAAGACTATATTTCTGAATAGAGACCATAATCCAGAATATAAAGTAATATTTTCTCAATATGCTATTTTTTTTCTATTTGTATAAAAAATTACAAATTACAGAAAAGTTGAAGAGTAGTACAATAAACAGCTGTATACCCTTTACCTAGGTTCAACAATCAATAATGTTTTGCCATATTTACTGTCTTTCTTTTTCTATCTCTGCCCCCCATTTTTTTCCTTTGAGAATAAATTGAAAATATGGCAATTTACTTTTAAATACTTCAGCATGCCTTTCCTAAGAATAAGAACATACAACAAATTTATTTATTTTAATGCATTACTCATGAAAAATAGATATATACAAATCATAATTGTTAAAATTGGATTCTTTTTCTTGAACTGAAAATCTCTACACTGTTCTAGCTACCCACTTGCAATTATGGGCTTGGCAGACAACAGACCCTAATAAGACCTTCTGAAGGCTTATTAAGTAAAATGTTTTATGCAATAAGTAATTTAAAAATTACTCATTTTATTATTAATTGGAATTTTATCATCAGCAGTCTTATTCATGAAAATGTATGCCGTAATGTACAATGTAGTTTTGGCAAGATATAAATGACTATATAGTCACATCTAAGATCAGAACCCCTGTTTCAAAGTTTTACTACTCACAGCTGACTTTTCTCTTGTCTTTGCTCTGCAATATCTCTGGACAGAAACCCCGCTGGGCTGGGTTAAGATTGTCACACAATAGTCATCCTGGAGAATTGTTGTAGAGGAAGTCACTATTACAATATTGTTCTTTTACCTCAGCACTGTATCTCTGTATTCAGTCATTTCCTCTACTTTTATTTATGTGCAATTCTGTCAGTTTTGCCTAAGGCAACTTTTCAAGATGCACACTCACTTTTGTTAAAAATTTTCTTGGGAAAGCTGGGATGGCTCAGCGGGTTATGCACTGGCTTTGAAGCCCCAGGGACGGAGGATTGAATCCCGGCCCTAGCCTGTTTGGACCCATGTGCTGAACTGGGGTGTGCTTTCTATGCGGGAGGCCCCCCATTCAGTTCTCACACCCAATTTGGTCCCTAGCTCCAGGGGGAGTGCCTCCAATGGGGGAGGCTCCCAGCCCAGTTTCTGCCCTGCGCAGCCTCTGCCCACCTGTGTGGAATGAAACCATGTCGAAAACTGATGACATACAACTATGGAGACTGCTCTGGCCCCTCCCCCTTCTCTCTGTCTCTCTCTGTCAAAATCAATAAAATAAATCTTAAAAAAAAAAAGAATTTTCTTTCTTGCAGTTTTTGCTCAATTATCACAGTATCTTATTCCCTCTCCATATGTTTTTCATTTTTTTCTTCTTTTAACTTTTTTTTATTATTATGAACTAATAAAATAATCCCAACCACCACTAATTAGCCGGTTAACCTTGAGCAAATTGCTTGAACCCTCCTGGGCCTCAATTTTCCCTCCTGGTAGTCAAAGTTGAGTGAGCTGCAACTGTAAAACTAGAATTAAGAGTCAGCTCTGCTTGAGTGAGATTAAGTAGGTGAGTTCTGGCCTCAACCTGCTTGAGTTCAAATCTCTGCTTCTCAATTACTAGTTTGATAGCTGTGGGTGAATTGCTCAACTTTTTATACCTTGGCTTCCTATTTGTAAAGCAGGTATCTTAATAAGAGCAGCTGACTCGTAATGTGAAGTTAACATTTATAACCAAGGACATTGTGACTGAAAACTATGAGTTGTTCTCAGAATATACTCACAACAAGGAAACAAACACCAGAAGCTCTGAGATATACAAAGACAATAAAGAGCCAATGGGATTAAATGTCTAAAACTATTGAACATATGTACAAATATTCTATCAGAATAGATAACTGCTTGACCGTCATTATCCTCTCGCCCTCTTTCAAAATTACCTGTCATTAAAAAGGCAATTAAGGTAAAATTTCTAACATTATACTTAAATTACTGTCATTAAAACAGTCTAATTTTCCAAAATTTAATTATGTATTTTATCATGTATATCATGGACTAAATTTATTTGGGGGATGGTTAGAACTTAGCCATAGTGTATATTATTTCTAGGTTCTCATTTTTGTCAAAGTATGAATTTCAAGAAGTTAAAAATAAAACTCTCATAAAACCAGGGAACATATCTCAAAGATATTTAAGTGCTTAATTATGGAACATGCAGAAAGGTAAAGGTTGTTCCAAGGAGGAAAGGAGAGATTAGTATATATAGTCAATGGAAGAAAGGACACTAAACAAAAAATTTGCTACATTAGATTTTAAAATACTGATTGCTAGACTCTAAATGTTTGTGTCCCTCCAAAATTCATATCTAGAAATCCTAAACCTTTAAGGTGATGATATGGGCCATTTGAAAGGTGCTTAAAGTCATGCAGGTGGAACCCTTGTGTAGCGGATTAATAATTCACGAAAGAGGCCCTTGCCCTTCTCTTGTGTGACTTGGAAGCAAGCCCTCACTAAACCATGCTGTCTGGTGCACTACCTTCAGACCTCTCGCCTGCAGAGGTGTGAGAAACAAATACTGGTGGGTTTTTTGTTTTTGGTTTTTTGTTTGTTTGTTTGTTTGTTTGTTTTTCTTATAAGCTACCCAGTTTATATGGTATTTGCTGATAGCACCTGAAACGGACTAAGACACTGATTAATATCCTTCAGGGCAATAAAACTATAACCTTTGAGGTTATCTCTTTTACCAGAAAGACATCCATTTCCTTCTCTACCAGACAAAAATAATTTCCATTTTAACAATCTTTCACAGAATAATATCTAACTTTGCAGAGTCTGGGCTCAATAAAAAGTAAAAAAAAAAGTCAAACAAAAGTTGCAGTCTTTCAATGTCCTCATGCAGGCTGATTAAACTGTGTTTTAATACAACAGTGAAAGCACACTCAGTGACATTTTTGTTTTATCTTTAAGTTTTGGATAATTTTTCTCAACAGTTTTAATTTATAAGTAACCTTTTATAACATCATCAAAAATTGAAGGCAGCTGTTTCCACAGTGTAGGTGAATTGCTCATCCAGTTACAGGATATAAACTGAGTCAGAGAACAGTGATTCTTTTTCAAACCCCAACCTCAGGGCAAAAAGGATGTGCCTAACATTAAAAGTGCACCAATAAACATAAACTTCTAAGTACCCAGAATTACTATCTCCGGGCTTAGAGAGTGTTGTGAGTTGAACTGTGTCCCCCAAAAGAATATGTTCAAGTCCTAACCACCAATGCGTATGAATGTGACTTTATTTGGAAATAGGGTATTTGCAAACATAGTTAATTTAAGATGAAGTCATATTACTTGAGAGTGGGCTCTAATCCAATGACTATCATCTTCATAAGAAGAGGGAAATTCATTCACAGAAACACACATGTAGAGGGAAGAACAGCATGTAAAGATAAAGCCCAAAACTGGAGATATGCAACTACAAGCCAAGAACACCAAGGTTTGCCAGCAGTCACCAGAAGCTAGGAAGATGCAAGAAAGAATTCCTCTCTAGAACCTTCAGGAGGGAGCATTGCCCTGCAAATGATTTGATTTCAGAATTTTATCCTTCAGAACTGAGACAGAAGAACTTTCTGTTGTTTTATGACACCCAGTTTGCATTACCAGTATTTTGTTATAGTAGCCCTAAGAAACTAATGTAGGGAGGAATAAGAAACAAGTTGGAGAGAAAGTCTGGAAGTGTTCCTTCCCTTCCAACTCTCCCTCTAGTGGAGGAAAGAGGCTTTGTCCAATGGGATAAGAGAAGGTAAACTACCGGTAATGGAGAGTGAGACTTTCTCTATTTCTCTTCTGTATTTTTGCTTTAATTAGTAGGTTTGATAAAACTTCTATAAAAGCCTTCCTTTTTTTTTCCAAGATTTATTTTATTGTTTGAGAGAAGATGAGAGAGAGAGAGAGAGGAAGAGGGAGAGACAGACAGGCAGACAGAACCCAGAGCAGTCTCCACAGTTGTACATCATTAGTTGTGAGATTGTTTCATTCCACACGGGTGAATGTGGGGCTGCGTGGAGCGGGAACCAAACTGGAAGCCTCCCACATGGAAGGTAAGAACCTTTGCTGCTGAGCCACCCAGCAGTTACCAGTTACACTGCAGTTCAGCATATGGGGCTGCACGGGCCAGGGACTGCAAAAGAACTCTGAACCTCACAATTAGTGAGACAAGCACTCAACCACTGAGCAATCCCAGCAACCCCTACAAAAGCATTTCTTTTGTGTCTCCCTGCACCAGTGAACCAGGGAGCTCCCCAGTGATCTCTGAAATTAATCAAAGTGAGATATTAATTACTTAACTCTGAAGACACAGTACATCCTAAGTGAAATATGTGTTTCCTTTTCTGTTTCTTATTTCAAATTACTTTCAGTAGCTAGTTTTTAAATATCAGTAATTTGATACCAACTATAATAATATCCTGAGCTCCAATTTTGAAAACGAACCTCTGACTCTCAGTATTAAGCTCCCACAAAGAAATTAAAGTTCAAAAGTAAAATCTCCTCTAGTTTGTAAATTTAAGTTGTAAAAAATTTAAGTTCAATATTTCTTCCTTTTCAATTTTGTTTTTGCCTCAGTCTCCCTGGGGTCCCTAGCCTGAGCTACCTTCTCTGTTAATAGGTTACATCTCAACTTCTTCAATCCCTCAGTAGTTGATTTAAACCCAACACTAAATCTCTCATGTCTCCCGATGTGAGAAGATAACTAGATTTTTGGAGCTGGCTTTCTTCAGGAAAGTCATTCTATTTTGTTTCATGAGATCTTGTCTTTTGTATTATTATTATTAGTTTTGTTAATACCAGTAATAATAGCTCATATTATAGAGTTCTTACTATGTGTTTAGAAACTATTCAAAGGTCTTTATACATTTTATTTCACTTAATCCTTTCAATAATCTTATGAAATCACATTCTCATTATAGAGCAAGAAACTAAGGCACAGAGACTTAAAAAAAATAGTAATAAAAACAACTGAGGTTCAAACCCTAGAAATGTGTCTCCAGAGGCCAGAGTTTAACCATTATATAAGTTGCCTTTATAAACCTTGTTTGATTTGTGGGGGGACCAAGTCATACTTTTTGATCTAGGCACAAATAAAGTCAGCCTTTTTCTCTGAGCTCCATCCTTTAAAACAGTTGAATATACGTGTATCTCATTATATTTTTATTTTCTCCTAGCTTGACCTCAAAACTCTCAACATTTTTCCTAAGAAATGCTTGTGCTTTTTAAAATTCTATCAAAAAGATTTCCTTCATTTTTGTTTCATGTTGCTACTTTTCTAGAATGACTAGTTATCTTTCATATCTGACTTGTCTTTGGTATTGTTTCCATGAGATATACATAGGCATACATAGTTATATATAAAACTATTTAAATTATCTAAAGAAATAATGATCAAATGAAAAATTTCACAATTACTATGCAACATTGCTTTGTTTTTATAATGCAGATATTTCAACTAGTTGTTTCTTTTACCATATATTTTTTTAATTAAGGCTTTTTATAATGTTCCTAACATTCTTCAGAAAACTCTTTTTTAATCTTTGTGGGAATCACAAGTAAGAAAGTATATTTGCCTAGTAGTCCCTTGAACATATAACAAATAACAACTTACGTAGATACATGCCATTTCTAAGATCAAAGAAATTCTTTAAACCACTTCCTTGTACAAGCTCCTTTAAATGAAAAATGCACGTGATTTATTATAGAAGTAAAGCTGGTCATTGTCCAAGTCCTTTAGAAAATCAGCAAGTCCTGACAATTTTCCATATTCTAATATTTCCTTGTACACTCACATACACTACAAAACTGTCTTAGTTGGGAAGAGATGGATTAGGAAGAGTCTAATTTTGTAGTCAAGCTTTTGCCTACACCTCTACAGTTATTTGTAAGAAAACTTCCACAAATTCTAATCATGCAAACAATTCTATTTCATAGTAGGTGTATTGTATAAATGATAAATAAGTCAATTCATTGTTCATTAAGTCAAAACTCTTATGGTACTTGTCTACTGAAGTACCTTTTAGCTAGCAGCTTAATAATCTTCTAAGAGTATAAATTAACATAAACAAAAAAAGTTGTGGGAAGGTGTTCAGGAGAGATTATACAATCCAATTTTATCTAAAACCTGTAATAAAATTGTGCTTTCCTTTTTAAAATGAAAATAATATCTTTTTTATTAACAGTTAAGTTGGATTTTTTTCATAACCAATTTTGCCCAGAAAAAAATTATGAACTAATTACATTATGATATAAAACATAACTAGTGTTATAAGCTTTTGGAATTTACTGTCTGGGTTCCAGAATTTGATTTTCATTTCTCTTTTTCAATTCCTAATATAATAAACCTCAATGTATATGTCGTTATTTATTATAGCATAACAAATTAACCTAAAGCTTAGTAATTTAAAACAATCAACATTTTTCTCTCTTTTAGAAATTTTTTTTCAGTTACAGTTGACATAAAATATTATTTTATATTAGTTTCAGGTGTACATGTAGTGGCAGACATTTATATGATTTATGCAATGATACCCCCAATCAGCCTAATACTCACCGGGCACTATACATAGTATTTGCAACATTATTAACTATACCCTATTTTCTATCTCGTACTTTACATCCCTATGACTATTTTGTAACTACCAATTTGTACTTTTTAACCCCTCCACCTTTTTCACACAGCTCCCCAACCCCCATCCCCTCTGGCAACCATCAGTTTGTTGTCTGTATCTATGGGTCTGTTTCATTTGTTTGTTTCTTCTGTTCTTCAGATTCCATGTATCAGTGAGATCATATGGTACTTGCCTTTCTCAATCTGGCTTATCTCACTTATTATCTTTATAGTTTGTGTGGCCAGGATATTTTGGAAAAGATTAGCTGGTCAGTCTCATTTGCAGTTTCTTAGGAAGGTGCAACCAGAGATGACAGGGGCTGCAAACATCTTATGGTTTGCCTGGGCTGGAGGTTTCACTCCCACAGTGGCTCATTCCCATGGCTGACAAGTTGTTGCTGGTTTTTGGCAGGAGGCCTCAGTTTTCATGACATCCGAGCTAAGGGCTTGAATGTCCTCATGACAAAGCAGGCGGCTGGCTTCCCTAAAACAAATGCTCCAAGATGGAGATAAGTCTTACCTACAATGTCTTGTTTGACGTGGACTCAGAAATCACACACTGTTGCTGACACCACATTGGAAGTCGGTCAGTAAGTCTGGCTCACAGGGAAGAAAATTAGGCTCCACTTTTTGAAGGGAGGGATGTCAAAAATGTGTAGACATGTTTTTGAGCCACTGTAGTATCACTTACTTTATCTCTCATTTATTTTTTAAATGAGCATAAACCTAAAATTCTAGTAATAGATCATTTACCCTGTATATCTTGAATGTGTTGTCTTATAATTTTATTGTTATTCAACATAAAGCCTGTTCCCACTTTCACTATCACTACAATAGTGGTTAAGCATAAATGCTTTGATCTACTAGATGAGGAGGTTCTTACTGGGCTTTAATATTTGGGACTTTTTGTTGTTCATTTAGCTCTGCAGCCTCAGAGTTTGCATTATGTCTGTGACTGGCTGGCAATCAATAAATGTTGCATAAATGAAACACCTATATTCCCATATTTTTTTATTAGGATTCTTGGAGCTAGCATTTCTCATTATATTCATAAAGTAAAACCAGGATTTTTTATACAAATATTACATTTTGTGCCCTGAAAGGTTATGGCAAAAATATATAGGTATATATTGTGAATAATTTCCATTTAAAAATACAGTAAATTATGAAACATGAAAATTAATAAGGAGATAAAAGTATTGAGTAGGAGAGAGTGGTGTATTGATTCGTTGTTTCTCATATATCTATCTATTATTATCTGTTTATCTATCTAATCTATCATCTATCCACCTACCATCTATCTATCTTAAAAGAGATGTAAAAACCCAACAATGTAGAAAAATAGAAAAAGAAAGTGTCATCAGCACAATCTGCACCTGAAAGTGGGGCATACAAAGGCAGCTGAAAGTTTTTAAAGAGGAACAAAGGAAAGAAAGACTTACTTTGGCAAGTGGAAGGGTAGGGGTACTTCACTAAGGAAATGTCTTAATAGTTGACTGCAATGCCATACAGAGGCCCCCTTGGAATTAATGATCATAAATTTAAAGTGAAAATAATCAGATTACCGTATTTTCCGGCGTATAAAACGACCGGGCATATAAGACGACCCCTTAATTTTACAGTTAAAACATAGGTTTAGGCCTACGTTCGCTGTATAAGACTACAGCCTCGGAAGTGGGAGGTAGTCTTATACAGCGAATATAGGCCTAAACCTATGTTTTAACTGTAAAATTAGGGGGTCGTCTTATACGCCGGAAAATACGTATGTGTTTTTCTCCAGCTACCTTCAGCTGCTTGGGGATAGGCAATGAATAGAGGTGAGTGCAGATAATAGTTAGGGTTTTGTCAGAAGTAACTGAAAGGAAAGGAATATATTATGATGGACCATGAAATCTAAAATGGGTAATAAGAAGTGAGGACAAGACAGAAATAAAAAGTCAGTAAAAAGGTGGTAAGCAATGAAGTAGAAGTCCATTGGTGTTGAGAAATTGAGGGTACAGATTTTTAGCCAGAAATATAGTGGCAGGGGGATGTTTGAGATTATGACAGGGAAAAGTAGGTAATGACAATGCTAATCTAAGACCCTGAAGTGGGAGATTAGCATGATGTGCAGGACAAGATCATTGGAGAACTGAAAGAGCAAAGAGGCCAGAGTTCTCATAAGTACACTATCAGATGGTTCTGAGAAAAATTATTTAAACCTAGAATTCTCTATCCATCCAAACCATGAATCAGATATGAGCAAAAGCTAAAGATATTTTTTATGTACAAAACCTTAAAGAACATATCACCCATACACCATAAATGAAAATAATCTAGTCTGAACTATAGCATAATAAAATATATAACCTCAAAAGGAGTGAAGAAAACTGGAAAATATTAAGTTAATC
>PVKE010052097.1:0-10442 GCA_004027555.1 Craseonycteris thonglongyai | reverse complement strand
TGGCTATAATCAACAAGACAAGGGATAACAAGTGCTGGAGAGGCTGTGGACAAAAAGGAACCCTCATACACTGCTGGTGGGAATGTAAACTGGTACAACCACTATGGAAGGCTGTGTGGAGATTCCTCAAAAAATTACGAATGGAATTACCATATGACCCAGCCATCCCTCTACTGGGTATCTACCCAAAAAACCTGAAGACCTTAATCTTTAAAGATATTTGTACCCGCATGTTCATCGCAGCACTGTTCACAGTGGCCAGAACATGGAAACAACCAAAATGCCCTTCAATAGATGACTGGATAAAGAAGATGTGGTACATTTGCACAATGGAATACTACTCAGTGATAAGAAAAGATGAAATACAGTCATTTGTGACAACATGGATGGACCTAGAGATCATCTTATTAAGCTAAATAAGTCAGACTGAAAGAATCAGGAAACATATGACCTCACTTATAGATGGAATATAAAACTGAAAGTAACAAAGTCACAAAGACCTATGGACACACTCAATAACTTGATCATTCTAGACAATACGGAGAAGCTGCAACACTTCAGAAAGAAACCAAATACTGAAGACGAACTTTTGAGTCCTAAAGTGTTGACAGCTGTCCCTGTTGGGAGACCAGCGGCGCCCAGAGCAGTCCCTCCGGCATTCGGGATCCCGGTCCCTCGCTCGGAGAAAGGGGAGCAAGGGACCTGCCTGCGTTTGCCGGCTGGTGCCAGGAGCTGCAACCGCCACACCCACTGTCCAGAGTCTGAGGACAGGTCTCCAGAGAAGGAGAAACAGGTGAGAGACAGGAGGATAGGCAGGCTGTGGTGACAGGACGATGCTGGCCAGAAAGAGCATCATCCCAGAGGAGTATGTGCTGGCGTACATCGCGGCAGAGAACCTGCGCAAACCGCGAGTCGGAGACGCCTCCCTAAAGCCCGCTTCATCGCCAAGAGCGGGCCCTGTGACCTGGCGCACAAGAACATCCGTGAGCAAGGCCCATTCCTGCAGGACATCTCCACCACCTTGGTGGACCTGAAATGGCACCACACGCTAGTCATCTTTACCACGTCCTTCCTCTACAGCTGGCTGCTCTTCGCCATCAGGTGGTGGTTGGGGGCCTTTGCCCAAGGGGACATCTATGCCGACATGGAGAAAAGTGGTTTGGAGTCCACTGTGGGTGTGACTAACGTCAGGTCTTTCTCCTCTGCTTTTCTCTTCTCCATTGAGGTTCAAGTGACCATTGGATTTGGAGGGAGGATGATGACAGGAATGCCCTCTGGCTGTCAAGGTTTTGAATCTTCAGAACATGGCGGGTTTGATCGTCAATGCAGTCATGTTGGGCTGCATTTTCATGAAAACAGGTCAGGCTCACAGTAGGGCAGAAACTTTGATTTTTAGCCGCCATGCTGAGATCGCTGCCAGAAATGGCAAGTTGTGTTTCATGTTCCGGGTAGGAGACCTAAGAAAAGACATGATCATTAGTGCCTCGGTGCGCATCCAGGTGGTCAAGAAAACAACCCCACCTGAAGGGGAGGTGGTGCCTCTTCACCAAATGGACATTCCTGTGGATAACCCAATTGAGAGTAACAATACTTTCCTGGTGACACCTTTGACCATCTGCCACATGATCGACAAACGCAGCCCCTTGTATGATATCTCAGCAACTGACCTTGCCAACCAAGACTGGGAAGTCATGGTGATTCTGGAAGCAGTGGTTGAAACTGCTGGCATTACCACACAAGCTAGAACCTCCTACTTCGCTGAGGAGATCCAATGGGGCCATCGATTTGTGTCTAGAGTAACTGAGGAGGAGGGAGTGTATTCTGTGGATTACTCCAAGTTTGGAAACATTGTTAAAGTAGCTGTTCCAACGTGCAGTGCCCTAGAGCTGGATGAGAAGTACACCATCCTCATTCAGACCCTGCAGAAGAGTGAACTGTCCCATCAAAATTCCCTGAGGAAGAGCAATTCCATGAGAAGAAAGAATTCCATGAGGAGGAACAACTCTATCCGTGTGATGGATATTTATACATATGCATGTATGTATATTTGTATGTATACATATGTATGTTTATATATGCTTGTTTATAAGTAAAGTGAATGATAGCAATGATACAAAGAATAAGAGGGAGTAATAATGAATATTTCATTATTATAAGATAATCACAATACCAGTAAAGCGGTATTGTGTTAGTTAAAAGTAGACTTGCATTGGTTATAAATGTGTATTCAAACTGTGGAATAACCACTCAAAAAAAATTTTTTAAGTATAACTTATATGCTATGAAAGGAGAGAAAATGTAATCATTTAAAATGCTCAGTTAAATCCAAAAAACATAGAAAAAGAGCGGAAGACAAAAATAAGAGCAAAGAACAAGGACAACAAATAGAAAACAGTAACAAACTAGATAGTAATCCAACTATATCAATAATTACTTGAATGTCAATGGTCTAAATGCACCAACGAAAAGATGGAGCTTGTCAGTGTGGTTCAAATGATATGCCCCAACTATATGTTGTCCAATAAAAAAGAAAAAGAATATTAACTATAAAGACACATATAAATTATAAGTAAATGGATGGAGAAAATATACCATGCTAACACTAATCAAAATAAAGCAAGAGTAGCTATATTAATTTCAGATACAATCAGCTTCAAAGCAGAAGTTATCAGTGGTAAAGAAGGTCACACCCAAGGTCATCTAGGTTTTATCATATGTTATCTGCTAGGAGTTTTATAGTTTTGCATTTTACATCTAGATCTGTGGTTCATTTTGAGTTAATTTTTGAGATGGTTGTAAGGTTTGCATCTAAATTTAATTTTTACATATGAATGTTAAGTTGTTACAGTACCATTTGTTCAAGAGAACATATTTGTTCAATTGTATTGCCTTTGCTCCTTCAAGAAAGACTGGCTGACTTATTATTTTTTTCTTTTTACACTTTATTTATTTTGACATTTAATATTATTTTATATTAAGTTCAAGTGTACAGCATAGTTATTAGACATTCATATAATTTAAGAAATGATGACCCAAACTAGTCTAATACCCACCTGGCACTATGCAGTTATTAACATATTATTGACTATATTCTCTGTACTTTACTTTATATCTCATACCTGTTTTGTGACTACCAGTTAGTACTTCTAAATTCCTTCATGTTTTTCAACTGCCCTTTCATCTATCATCCCAATTAATCTAGTACCCATCTGACACCACATACATAGTTATTACAATATTATTGACTATATTTCTTATGCTACATCTGATAGCTGTGTGACTACGGTGTAACAATTTGTACTTCTTAATCTCTTTCTATTTTCATTCACCCCAACACTATTTTTATGTAGCTCTATTTCTCAGCTCTCTATTTTGTTCCATTTATTTGTCTATTGGCTTGCTACTACAACACTTAGTTACTATAGCTTTATTATAAGTCTTTATCATAAGTTAGACAGTATTAATTCTCCAACTTTATATTAATACTTCTCCTTCAATATCGTGTTGGATATTCCTTGTCTTTTGCCTCTTCATATAAACTTTAGAATTATTTTTTCAATATGCACAAAATAATTTTCTGGGATTTTTGGTGGGGATTATGTTGAATCTGTAGATCAACTGGAAAGAACTGTCATCTTGCCAATATTGAGTTTTCCTATCCAAAAGCATGGAATTTTTCTTCATTTATTTAGTTCTTTTTTAATTCCATCCATCAAAAATTTGTAGTTTTTCTTGTATACATCTTATACATATTTTGTTAGATTTATAGCTCAGTATCAGTATTACACTTCCATTTTGGGAGACAGTTTGGCCATTACTTGCAAAATAATATATTTTTACCATGCATTCCAGCAATCATACTCCTATGTCATTTCACCCAAAGGAGTGGAAAACTTGTGTCCACGCAAAAACTTACACACAAATGTTTACAGCAGCTTTATTGATAATTGCTAAAATTTGGAAGTAACCAAGATATCTTTTAGTAGTTGAATGGTAAATAAACTACACATTCAGACAATGAAATATTATACAATGCTAAAAAGGAAGTAGCTATGGAGCCATAAAATTCATGGAGGAAACTTAAATATCACTAAGTGAAAGAAACCAAGCAGAATAGGCTACATACATACTCTATGATTCTAACTACGTATATGCAATTCTTGAAAAGACAAAATATGAAGATAGTAAAAAAATCAGTGTTTACCATGAGGAAGCAGGAGAGGGATAACTAGGTGAAGCACAAAGGATATCTGGGGCAGCAAAAATACTCTGCATATTATAATTATATATTGCCATTATACCTTTTTCCAAATTCATAGAATGTACAACACCAAGAGTGAACCTTACTGTAAACTATGAACTTTGGTTAGTGAATTGTCACTATAGGTTCATGAGTTGTAATAATCATACCATTCTTTTTTTTTTTAATATTTATTTATTTTTATTGTTTTTTGACAGAGAAAGAGAGAGATACAGAGACAGAGACAGAGAGAGAACTGAACTGGGGTAGCTCCCAGTTCAGCATATGGTTCCGCATGGGCCGGGGCCAGGATTCGATCCCTGGTCCCTGGCGCTGCAAAGTGAGCGCCTAACCCACTGAGCCATCCCGGCTTCCCCTAATCATACCATTCTGATAAGCAATGTTGAGAGAAGAGGCTATGCATACTTCAAGGCAGGTCTGACAATTAAGTTCATGAATTCATCCTAGAAAAAGTGCTACATACCTCATTGTTGAATATCATTATAGTCATATTTGAAATACTCCCCTTGGGAAGCTTTGCACTGAAACCAGTGCCTAGTCAACCCTTCAAAGTAATTTTGAAACTCTTTGGCTGGAATGGACATTAGAGCCATCATTGTTATCACACCTGATGTTTTGAATTTCATCAAAATGTCTTCCTTTCAATATTTCCTTTATCTTCAGGTAAAGAAAAAAGTCATTAGGGGCCAGATCAGGTAAGTAGAGAGGGTGTTTCAATACAGTTATTCGCTTACTGGCTAAAAACTTCCTCACAGACAGTGCTGTGTGAGCTGATGCATTGTCATGTTACAAGAGCCATGAGTTGCTGGAGAAAAGTTCAGGTCGTTTTTATCTAACTTTATCATGTCCAAATAGTCAACTTGGTCAACTGTTTAGTTGTTACAAATTTATAATGAACAATCCCTCTGATACCAGGAAAGATTGGTAACATCATTTTGACTCTTGATTTAGACTGATGAAACTTTTTATTTTTTCATTGAAAGGCGAGAAAAGAATTTATTGAACGTCTACTATGTGCCAATACTATGCTAAGCATTTTACATACATCAGTGATTGTATCCCCTACCTCTGAACAAAGTGGCCACTCTTATCCCTGTTTACAGGTAAAGAAATTGAAACAAAAGGTGAGAAACTTATCCATGATATTGTGTTTGATTAGCAATTGTCTTGGTTCTGCTGTGTGACTTGTTCCATCTCAGAGTTTTTCTTTCTCATTTTTCACATTTGTCAAATAAATTTTTGGTCATAGGGAATTGGCTGACTTTTATTGTGCAATTGGACACTTTGTTTCAGGGTCCTATTGGTACACCCATGTTTCATCACCAGTGATAACATGACCCAAACACCATCTTGCCTCCTCAAATGGTCTTGAAGAATTTTGACTCTCCTTTGGTTTTCTCCATTGGTGAGTTCTGTCGGGACAGTTTTTGCACACACCTTTCTCATGCCAAGATTTTCAGTGAAGATTTTTCTGTTTCTCTACCGATGTTTACTTGGTCTGCTCCGCTTCTCACAATTTACTCACAATTTGATAAATTTTTGCAATGTTTTCATCAGTTCTGCTCATTACTGGCCACCCTGACCTCTCTTTACCAATGATGCTTTCTCTCAGAAAAATGTTTCCTCCATTTGTACACTGCTGTTTTCTTCATGGCTTTATCCCCATTATTCAGACTAACTTGTGCCTAATTTCACTTCCAGTTTTGCAAAATTTAGCAAGGAATTTGTTTGTTTGTTACTCTAATCCAAGCTCCAATATTCCTGTGATAGCACACAGTACACACAAGAATATTAGTGAATGCCACTCAGCAAGACACCACCACATGTTGACATGAACACAGCTGTGAGACATTAATGTGCTAAGGTTATGAAACTTTACTGAATTCTTTGCACAGTTCTGCCAATGTAAGTGCACAGTAGCAAGTTTGCAAACTTAATTGTCAGACCTCATACAAGGTACAAGAAAATTTTTGTACCTTCCTCTTAATTTTGCCATGAACCTAAAACTGCTATAAAACAATAAATTCCCTTGAAAAATGAAGTACAAAACAAGAGATAGAAAGAATCTTTATTTCTAAATATTTAGATGAAAATTTAAAATAACTTCCAGTCAGTGTTTATTGATAACCAAGGCATTTAAGCAAATATACACAATTATTAGTAATAAAAATGAAGCATTCTTTGGATTTTTTTTTCTTACACACTTACTTTGACTCAACCTTTGATATTACATTTTTATACCAATATGCTCTTCTTTTCCCACACCCAAAGTAACAATCACTCTTTCTTTTGCCCTAAGAACCAAACAGAATAGAAGGATAGATGGATGAACTGACTCTCACTCTAAAAAGCACTGTACATTTTTAGCTAGATGGTAAAATGAATATCTGAGCCTGTGAACCAAGAAGACATTCCAAACTTAAAGCTGAAGGCATCCTGTTGTTGACAATAATATAGGTCACTGGGACACCTGGGACATGGGATAACTGGGTTGTCTGATCTGACAGGAAATTATTGCAGAGCTCTGTGGTATTTTAATGCCTCAGGCCATAGGACAAATTTGCAGTTACTCTGACAATAAGTTCAAGAGTCAAGATGATGCCACGCTATAATTTTTTTTATTCAATCTTCCACAGAAACTCAAAGAAACTAACAGTGATTTAAGCTTTTAATCTCTCGATTTTCCAATTTTAATGTCATGGAGATTTGATAATAAGCAACAAAATAATAAATATATATATATATAAATGCCTTAGCAAATAAATTTAATAGTATTTGAAATATATATGTTATGGGCTTTCTCTTTCAAAAAAGTTAGCATTCTTCTCATCATCCTTTTCTTGCTGAGTGTTTGTCTATTTCTACTTCAAACTCAGTTGGGTTGTAGTTTATAGTTGGGAAGGAGAGGTGCGTATTTATTTAAACCTTTGTGAAGGATATTTTTTATTTTTCCTTAACACTCCAAATTTCATATTTGTTTCACTGTGCCTATCTCATTTCTAAAACATTTTTTCTGAAATAAGATAAGGTAAAAATCAATAAATCAGCCATTGTGGATAGATGGCTTACCAGACTTTAATTCCCAACACATTGATCACGCAAATCCTTCTCTTTGTGTACTTAGTTTCTTATTATCGTTCACTAGACCATGACTGTGAGTACCCCTAGGCAAGAAACATGTTTTATTCATCTTTATTCTATTTGCAAGGCTCAGCCTAAGACTTACGCATGAGGGGTACTCATGCAACATTTATTTAATGATTGAACAAATTAATGAATTAATTAGATCAAATTTTACTGTCCTTTAGGTTTATGCCACATAACTCTCTAACATTTATTCCCATAAAAATAAGAATTTATTTCCATACTTCAGTAACTAACATTCCTAGTACTTCTAGTTTTATTAACTCATAAATGTTCCTGATAACAGTAAAGCCCTGTGCCTTTAACTTGTTTTTATGGTACATCCCTAAAAGTTTGTTCACATACTAGCTACAAGTAATTGCTCGGAGAAATAAAAAACTGATGGGGAAATAGGAATTTACTCTATTGACACATGAAGGGTCACATACTACAAGGCATGTTGCATTGTCAGAAGAATATTTCCTAATTCCAACTCATTCCAAATTATGCTATGTTAGAAGTGCAGATAGAAATTTTTATAAATAAAAACTGAATTTTTAAAGCTACTTTCTAAATGTTCAAAGAAAACTGATGTTATTATTATTGAGTCCAACGACAACCTACCTTTCTCATTGCTATTGAATTTCTCACTAAGTTAAGTCTGACAGACAGGATTTATCTGTCTGGTTTAATATAAAAAATTGCCTTTCTGTAAATTTAGAATTAAGAATTATTAACACTGAAAATCTTTCATTTTTGCAACCTATACTCCATCTTCACATAGTTTATACTATGCATGATCACAGCCTCTATAGATAGAAAACTATGTATTGTCTCTTATGGATATCACTCTAGTTTTAAGTAATTCCATTCTTGCAGATGAATTTTCAGTTCAGTTCTTTTTTAATTCATAAAATCAGTATTTAATTTAATATCTTCTTTTTTATTTTTAGCACTTTTGGTAATTAGTGTCCCATTCTAGTCTTGCCACTGCCATTGAAACCCTGTGTGAATTAAAGGGGGAAAAAAAAAGCTTTCTGACTATTTTTTTAGATACTTTTTTATTGTTTGAAAGAAAATGAGCATGTGTGTGTATGTGTGCGTGTGTGTGTGTATGTGTGTGTGAAGTGGGGAGGGCCCAGAACAGTCTCCATAGTTGTACATCATTAGTTGTGACATGATTTCATTCCATACAGGAAACATGGGGCTCCGTGGGGCAGGAAAGGACCTGAGGCCTCCTGCATGAAAAGAACCTTTGCTGCTGAGCCGTCAAGTGGATATCAGTTGTGCCACAGTTCAGCATATAGGTTTGCGTGGACCCAGGCCCAAGATTTGATCCCTGGGCCTCATGATCACAAGGCAAATGTTCAAACTGCTAAGCTAATCTGGCATTCCCTACTGACTTTTTTTTTTTCTTAATAATTTTTTATTTTTTAATTTTAGTTGACATATAATAGTACATTGGTTTCAGGTGTACAATATGGTGATTATACATTTATAAAATTTATAAAGTGAACACCCTGATAAATCTAGTGCTCATCTGACACCATATATAGTTATTACCATATTATTGAATATATTTTGTGTGCTATACTTTATATCCCCATGACTATTTTGTAATTATCAATTTGTACTTCTTAATTGAGTATTTGTTTCTTCATCTTGGCCTGGTCTCCAGATTACTAAACTTCTCCCTATTTCTGTTTTTCTACCTATAAAGAAGTAAATAAACACTAAAATTCAAATGGAATATTTTAAGTATGTTATGCCATTTATAGAAAGTATTCAGGAAGTAATAGAAGACTTAGACGCAACACATCTATTGAACTACTACCAATGATCAGTGCCTTTAATAACCATTTGTATAGAGATGATTAGTACAAATCTCTCTCCTATTACCAGTCTTCTTTTCCCAAAATTCCTGAGGTAGTTTAATCACCAATGTTTCCACTGTTTTATCCATTTTTTTTTTTTTTTTGTCTATAGGCTACACAGATTTGAAACAGTGAGGACAGTATTTAGATTTCCTTTTCTTTAATTTAACTGTAGTTAAAATATAACATTATAATAGTTATATTAGTTTCAGGTGTACAATATAATGATTTGACATTTTTATATCTTACAATGTAATCACCCCACTAAATCTAGTAATCATCTGTCACTGTGCAAACTTGACACAATATTATTTACTATAATGCCCTTTGCCTTTTTCACTCATCTTCCGCACTTCTGGCAACCATCCCTTTGGTCTCTGTCTCTATGTGTCTACTCTTGATTTGATTTGTTTAGTTTTGTTTTAGGTTCAACGTGCAAGTGAAACCATACAGTGTTTGCCTTTCTCTGTGTGACTTATTTCACTTAGCTTAATACCCTCTATGTCACCTATACTAGGTCTGACAATTAAGATCATGCCACCATGTGCTTATGTTGGCAACACTGTACAAACAACTCAGTAAGGTTTCATAACCTTAGTATATCAGTGTCTCACAGCTGGGTTCATGTGGACATGTGGGGGTGTATTGCTGAGTGGTGTTCATTATTGTTGTTGTATGTTATTTGTGTTCCATCATGAGAATGTCAGAGTTTGAATTAGAATAATGAAGAAACATGAAATTTCTTGGTGAATTCGACAAGAGCGGAAGTGAAATTAGAAACCTGTTAGTCAAAGTCGATGGGAATGAGGCCATGAAGAAAATGGCAGTGTACAAATAGATGAAACACTTTTCTGAGGTGAAAGAAAATGTCACTGGTGAAGAGAGGTCAAGGAAGCCAGTAACAAGCAGAACTAATAAAAATATTTAAAAAATTTGTTGACTTGTGAATCAAAATTATCAGCTGGCTATGAGAAGCATAGCAGACCAAGTGAGAAGGTGAGAGAGAGAGAACAGGGGAGGGGCCAGAGCAATCTTTATATTCATACATCATTAGTTGTGAGACATGGTTTCATTAAACACAGGTGGATATGGGATCATATGAGGCAGGAACCAAACTGGGGGCTTCCTGCATGGTAGGCAAAAACCTTCACCACCATCTTGGTGGTTACTAGTTGTGCCACAGT
>PVKE010052096.1:0-10442 GCA_004027555.1 Craseonycteris thonglongyai | reverse complement strand
TGGAGACTGTTCTGGGCCCTCCCCCTTCTCTCTGTCTCTGTCTCTCTCTGTCAAAAACAATAAAAATAAATCTTTGAAAAAAAAGAAACAACTAGGTAGGCTGTGCATATGTGATGCTAATGGAAGGTCAAGCCAACAGGAACACACTGGGGTGCATCTAAGACTCGGGGCTGTCCTTCCGCAGAGGGAGTGGTCCAAGGCATCCGCAGGCTCGGTGACTGAGGGCTGGTGGAACACGGAGCCTGAGAGCATCGCCTGCTTCTCAGGGCACATCCATGATGGGATTCTGTCCTAGCAGCACATCCCAGGGCCAGGCACACGACGGGCAAGTCCACATCCAGAGCTGGGGTCTGGAACACAGCTGAGGGGAGCCAGCGGTCCCTAAGCCAGTGTGGACCCCTCTGTTGACCCTGAGCTGTTGCTTCCTAACCCACCAGATAGACCTCTGTTTCCCCAGCCCAGCCCTGGCCCCTGCATTATCTTTCCCAGCCTCTTCCCCCGGGCCCCTCCCCCCCAGCCCTAGTAGAAACACAGGGAGTCAGGGCTCTGAAGAAAGACTGGCCTGCCCAGATTTGATCAAGACACAAGTGAGAGGCCATGATTTGTGAAGAAATCCTGGTCCCGTCTAATGGAATTTTCCCAAAATAAATTCATGTAAACAACTTCCCACAAAGAGGCAGTCAGGGGAGCTGGGTGTGTAAACAGCGTGAACAGTCGCAAGTACTATGGGCTCCAGGGGTGCCGTGTCGTCTGGAGGGGGGGCGGTGAGGAGACTCCCTTTAGCAAAACACCTTTGGCTCCAGTCCTTCTGACATCATAATGTCAGCCAATTCATTAACTGAAGAAAAAAAAATGTCCTTATTTTACTATCATCCCCAAAACATAGCAACATCACTTTGTAGCTAAAAAGACTGCAGGATGAATTTTGTTTAAATTTCTCATTTCAAAACCCATCAACACGGGCAAGCAATGATCTTCGTGCCTGCGAAGCCGGGGGCCGGTGGAGTCATGGGGAGGGGAGGGGGGCTGAAGGAAAAATCCTTGGAGAAACAGAAAATGGTGTCTCTTTGGGGCTCAGTGATGGATATGAATAAACTCACACAGGTCCTAGAATGAAATTGAAAATCTGCTTTTCCTTATTTAAATTATTTTTTAAATTTTTATTCATTGTTTAAGAGAAGGTGAAAGAGAGACAGAGACAGAGAAAAGGGGGAGGGCCCAGAGCCGTCTCCATAGTTGTGCATCATTAGTTGTAACGCAGTTTCGTTCCACACAGGTGGACGTGGGGCTGCGAGGGGCGGGAACCGAACCAGTGGGAGCACCTGGGAGGCAAGAAACTTCATTGCCATCCCAGCAGTGACCAGTTGCACCACAGTTCAGCATATGGGGTTGCACGGATCGGGTCCAGGGCAAGTCCATCTGGTGCCCCAAGAAGAGAGTTACTGGAGACCTACGAGGGGCCTGCCCTGGGGATTCGGAGAGGCTGAGATGTTCTGGCTCCGCAGAAGCTCGGCCTGCGCCCAGAAGAGAGAGAAAGAGAATGGGGACCACAGCTAAGCCACATAGTACACACCTGCTACAGGATAAGGGGAGCTGGCTGTTGTCCCAGGTGTCGTTCCAAGGAGAGGTGGGAGGAAGGGGCAGCTGCTAGCCCTCACTCATCACTACTGTTTGCCATCATCTGCCCAGCAGGCCTGGCTTCCCTGGCCAGAAGCACTGTGACACTGCAGACTGATGATGCCCATGGTCGAAGGGCTCACTGAGCCACCCTGGGGGGTCTGCTTCCCCGAGGGGGTTCTCATCTCTCTGAGAAGGGGTCACACTATCACTTTTGCAGATGCGCCAGCCATGGAGACCTCTGTGGAAACAAAACCTTGGGCAGTGCTCATGGCTCACGCTTAACTGAGCACTTGCTACATACCGGGCACAGTTCTAAGGGTGTCACATGTGTCATCTCACTTAAGCCCCACAGCAGCTCTCTAAGTTAGAGACTTACGATCAATGAGCAAATGTATGAAATACTAAGTTATTTGCTTGACAGTCCAATATGTGGCCCATATAAAAGTACAGTTCCTCGTATTGATGAGGGGGTTGGTTTGCTTTGTCCCCACAGATCTGACTATAGATTCTCTGGGTTGGAAATAAAGAGACTCTACTTTGCAGACACTGATCCATCACCCCTAGGCACTTAGAAGCCGCCACCAGGGTCCCACGAGTAGAAAGGCAGAGGGGCAGGGTAGGGTGAGCATGCCTTTCAGAGTCAGACCTGTTCATAGCCCAGCTCCATCCCTCACTAACACGGCAAATCACTTCTGCAAATCCCTTCAATTCGCCAAATACCACTTCACTCACACAGTTGTCGTGAACATTAAATGAAGTAGTGTATGCAAAACACCCAGTGCAGCATCTATGGTAGATAGTCAAATATACAGCGACTGCTCATCTTACCAGGTGCGTATAAGAGGCAGCATGCTGCAAGGTATTCCTGCAAAACATGGTACCATTATGGAATATTCCTTGAGCCTCAGACTGGAGGTATTTTAGGGACAGAGACCACCAGAGGGACTGGCCTGTTAGTATTCATGTCCCCCACAGCTCTTAGCAGATTCCCATGCACATTGTAAGTGCTGTTGAATGAATGAATGGTTTCACGGAAGGGTGGAGGATGGATGGATGGATGGATGGATGGATGGATGGATGGATGGATGGATGGATGGATGGATGATGGATGGTCCAAACAAGTCAGTGCTCTATAAAAAGCTCCACCACACCCCAGAACACGTCTCATTTCAACACATCAGGGAACACTGCAGCCTTTGACTCCTCCCCACTCCTCCCAACCCTGTGGCCCATCTTGCCAGCTATCTCCTTGCTGCCTCTCTGCTCAGCCCCTGCACAGTAATGCATTGTTCCACTATCTGGTAGCTCTTGACTCAGGCTTGGCCTTGGAGCAGTGTCTTTTGGAGCCACACTCCACAGCCCATGGGCCAATGCCATCCCCCGTCCCAGCTGTACCCTCCACCACCCCAGCCTGTGCACAGGGCTTTCAGGTTGTTGGGGAAGAGGTAACGTGCAGGCATTCATTCCCTGGAGCCCCCGTCCCCGGAGACCGGGGCTGGAACAGTGGGCCTGTGTATCTTGGCATTCCATGGCCAGCCTCCAGCCATGCACTGAGGTTGTTTCATGCACAGCCTTAAGTGCTCTGTGCCCTGCCTCCTTGGGAGCCAGGAGCAAGCGCAGCCTGAGGCTCTGTCGCCCTCGCTTGGTAGCAGCTAGAGGTGAAGGGAGAGCCCAGCCTGGAGCAGAGTCCAGGAGCCACGCCTGCTGCGTTTCCCTGGGGTCGAAGCAGCCCTCCAGCTGCGATTGATTCAGGGGCAGCTGACTTCCCCAAGGTCAGGGCTTCCGGGCTAATACATGCATGTACCTCTAATTCCATGACAGCCCCTATGCTCTCCATTACCAATCCCAGGAAAATGACCTGATACCTTGGGAAATCTGTCCCTTCCTCTTACAGAGTCAGGGGTACCAAGAGGACCTCAGATCCAGTTCTCGGGGACTCATGCATGTCATTATCCTAGTTTCACACCTGGTGGGAAAGGTAGAACGGTGGATGGGACATCTCTCCCATGACTGGGGAGAGTGGTGAGGCCGTGTTTAGGCTGAGGAGCAAGGAGAAGAAGAGGCGTCCCGGGAAATGCAACATGTACCTGAATGCGCCAAGCTGAAGGCTAGCTCCCTAACCTACTAGCTCGGATTAAGGCATCCACTCCCAAGAGGTGGTACGCACACCCGGGGGGGTCCATGCTGGGCTGTTCAGGGGTACATGAAAAATAATCAGTATTTTTCACAGTATTCAACTGTGTTACAAATATTGTAAAAGTAGAGGAAGCTGGGATGGCTCAGTGGGTTAAGCACTGGCTTTGCAGCCCCAGGGTCTGAGGATCAAATCCTGGCCCCGGCCTGCACAGATCCATACGCTGAACGGGGGTGTGGCCCACAGTTTGGTTCTCACCGGGGCAAACTTCCCATGTGGGAGGCCCCGGTTAGGCCCCTGGCTCAAGGGGGTGTGTCTCCCGTGCAGGAGGCCCCCTCCCAGTTCCTGCTCTACACTGCCACCCGGCCACCTGTGTGGAAAGAAACCATGTTGAAAACTGATGATGTACAACTATGGAGACTGCTCTGGGCCCTCCCCCTTCTCTCTATATCTCTTTGTCTCTTTCTCTGTCAAAAGCAATAAAATAAATCTTTAAAGAAAAATAATTAAATCTGTGGTTTTTACTTGCAGAGTATCAATTCTTCTTTCCTAACTTATTACCTCATTTCTATTCTTTTACATTAAGCTAGACACTGAACACAAGACTCCGTACTTTAAAAAAGCTGTTTTAAAAACAAGGGACACAGTTTATAGAAATGGGTTTCAACAGGGTACACAGGTGGGAAAAAGGGTGGGAACCAATGGACTAAGGTGACCTGGTTGAACCAAAACTTAAGAGGTGTTTTCCTTTCCACCTTCCTAGAGAAGAAAAAGCTCAAAAGAAAGACAGAATCCATTGTCAAGGATGGCCTTTGCTTTAGAATTTCGCCGCACACACGATGAGGATGTGAGGACACTTATATCCCACTAAACACACGCATGCAGCCACCTCAGAGGGTGCATGGGAGGATTAAAGGACTTGATGGATGCCGAGTGCTTATCCTGGCTGGGCATCAGTGCTCAACCGGTCACTGCAATTATTACTATTTTGATCAAAATGAAGTTTATAATCACGATACTTCAAACACTGTTGAGATTAAACGAGACCTTCTCAGGGCTCTGATTTATTCCCCTCAGGCAGGGTCTAGTGTTGCAGAAACCCGTTCTGACATCCACAGGCCGCTCAATGAATTGTCACTGTTTCAGTGTTGAGGCCCGAGTCCCTTGACACTGGGCAGAGGAAGTTTCTCCAGTCATGGGGAAGGAGGAGACAGAGGGCAGGCATGGTTCAGGGGAGGGGTGCCTACTCCCGTTCATGACTACCAACCCTGCCCAGATCCCTGGGCAGGCCTGGCTTATGGGGGGATGGGGGCAGGGGCAAGCCCATTAGCACAGAACCTCCATCCAAAGGAAGAAGGACCAGGACTCTCAGCCTTTAGCCAGAGCTGGAGAGGAGGTCACAGGATAATTTCCACCACGTCCATCCAAAAGCCTGGTTCCAGGGAGCTGGCCAGGTTCTGCCCTTGATCTGGGTGCTACTACAAAGGTGTGATGGCCTTGTGAGAATGCCTTAGGCTGTACACTTAGCATTTGTGCCGTGTTCTTATGTATACTTCCATTAGAAGCTTATTAAAAGTCAAATAGACAACAGACACCCTCCCCTCCCATCCCTGGGTTCTTCACAGCACATGCCCCGCTGGGCAGAAGGGCACATCCTTGCAGCTGTTGCTGTAAGTTCTCCAGCTTAATCCACATCACTGGGGAGTGGGTCAGGCCAAGGACTGCCTCCGTGGGACAGCGGACTCACACCGCAGCCCTCCTAGTCTGACCTTGATTCCTTCTTCCATTCGCTTAACAAGTTGATGCGTGCTGCACATGTATACTCAGCATGTCCTAACTGGATGCTTCATACCTTCTGCCAGAACCTGCCTGGCCTCCGTCAACCTGCACATCACCATTTACCCTGAGGCAGAGTCCAGAGGCTGAGCGGCCCTAGGGCCTCCAGGTTCATGGTTTACAACCACCATCCAGTGAACTACAAATGCGGCTTCAGCAACTCTACAGACTTTACCTTTCGTTCCTCCACACTGTCAGCCCATTTTCTCTCTTCATCCTCTTGCATTTGAACCAGTACAGTGGCTTCCTACCTTATACCCTTGTCTGCAGCCTCCATGCGGTCATCAGAGACAGTGTCATTCACTACCAAAAACCTTCAGTGGCTCCCTACTGCCTTGGAGGAAAAGGTCTAAGCCTTAGCTTGGCCAATAAGGCCCTCGTGACCCCGGCCTTGTGACCTCCCATGGCATCTCTCCGGTCACCTGCCACCAACAGCAACAGACCACTGTCCACTCCACGTTCGCCTCGTGCGTTTTTACTTCTACGACTCTGCTCACATTATGGTCTCCATCCCAAATCCTCTCCTCACTGGCTGATCTTGTGTCCTGTCCCTGAGCTTTCACTCAGAAGTGACGTGCTCTGAGAAGTCTGCCCGAATCCTCTGATCACATTTCATGGCCTGGTCACTGGGCAGCTACCACGTGCTCTTAGGACTTATAAAACCATCCTGCCTCATCCTGTCGTGATCATTATGTGATCAAGTAAATCAATTGGCTCTCTCTCCAAGGCATTTCCAGAAGCTGGACATTTCTCACCACCCCCAATGCTACACCTGGACGCAAGGATTTTTGCAATTGTGTCCTAACTGCTCCTCCTGCCTCCACTCTAGCCTCCTCCCCCAAGATCTGTTCTTTACAGAGTGATGCTCTTACATAGACCTCAGCTCTAGTCCTCTTCAGCTCAGTCTTCCTCGGCATTAAGTCCAAAGTCCCCACCCCCCACCCCCCATGGCCTGCAAGGTCCTACAGAATGGGCCAACATCCTCTCTGCAAGATCCCCATTTTTTTTTTCAACCGCAGAAAATTGGGTGTCAGGGTGGATTTGGTCCACAGGCTATAGCTTGCCCACCCTTGTCTTAAAGGGTGAGTTGGGACACTCCAAGGTGACTATGGAGGAATGGGTTAGGGATGAGAGTAATGGTGACTCAACAGTGTAACGGCCTCCACAGAGTCTAAAACACATAAAATATAGTCAATTTGCTAAATGAAAAGAGGTTTGGTGTGGGACTGGGGGCTGTGGCTGGGGGCTCGGTTGAAACTAGAGACGTAAATGGGGTTAGATAAAGAAGGGTCTTATCTTTCAAATTACCAAACTCACATAAGCTTTAAACTGGGTAAAGACATAACCAGGTTTGTGGCTTGGGAACATAGCTCAGGAATGAGGAGAGGCTGGGACAGGCAGGCTGACTAAGAGGTTGCAGCTTCACTGTACGCATTGCTCCTCTGGATCCTGCAGGTATGCCTGCACACGCTGATCTCAAACAGTCAGGAATATTTGTAAGCCAACAGCTGAACATGATCATCATTTTAAAATGAGATTGTATAAAATTAGTTAAATAAGTTACATTGAAAATAAAAGTAGAGGAAGCTGGGATGGCTCAGCGGGTTAAGTGCTCACTTTGCAGCCCCAGGGACCAAGGATAGAATTCTGGCCCCGGCCCGTGCAGACCCATATGCTAAACTGGCATGTGCTTCCCATGCAGGAGGCCCCTAATTTGGTTCTCGCCCCCTGGTTCAGCCCCTGGCTTAAGAGGGCGTGCCTCCCATGTAGGAGGCCCCCGCCTAGTTCCTGCCCTGCACAGCCCCCAACCACCTATGTAGAATGAAACCATGTTGAAAACTGATGATGTACAACTATGGAGACTGCTCTGGGCCCTCCCCCTTCTCTCTGTTTCTCTCTGTCTCTGTCAAAAACAATAAAATCTTTTTTAAAAGTAAAAGTAATAAGTACACAAAAACTCATCAGTTTTGTGTTTTTATATGGCATTTTACCATTATCTTTGCTCTTGAGATTATTTCTACCTGGTGTATCCACATAGTGGCAATGCTACTACACAATGGCATGATACTGTGTGTGTGTCTCTTCTCAACTCTGCATTCAGTGACCTCACATTGGTAGCTTGAAATCGGCCACAGAAATGGACACATGCTACAAAATCAGGGCCTTCTCTTTTTTTTTCAGAGAATCAGTTGTTACACTTTTTTTTTTTCATTGTTTTGAGAGAAGGCAAGGTGGGGACGGGGTGGGGGGTGGGGCCCAGAGCAGTCTCCATAGTTGTACATCATTAGTTGTGACATGGTTTCATTCCACACAGGTGGATGCGGGGCCACATGGGGTGGGAACCGAACCAGAGGCCTCCCACACAGGAGGCAAGAACCTTCACCCCTGAGCCCTCCCAGTGGTTACCAGTTGTGCCGCAGTTCAGCACATGCATTTGCACGGGCCGGGGCCAGGAATCAAACCCAGACCTCACAATTGCAAAGCAAGCACTCAACCACTGCGCTATCCCAGCATCCCTCAGTTGTATGATGTACTGAGTGAGGGTGAAGGCAGATGGGCCAGAGCCTGGGCCGTGATGGCCTAAGACTCAGGGGTGTCCAACCTTTGGGCTTCCCTGGGCCACACATAAAATATGCTACTACTCACAATAGCTGGTGAGCTAAAAAATAAAATAAACTCAGACCCCCCCCCCCCCCGAAACAAAATCTCCTCATGTTTTAAGGAAGTTTACAAATTCAAAACTGTCCTGGGCCACGGGTTGGACCAGCCTGGCCTGAGCAGAGGAGCACGGATCACTGGATTAGAATCTATGCGACTAGGTAGCTTTGCAGAGATGAGGGAGGACGACCAGAAGGAGAAGAATGCCTTTCGCCAGAGAAGGGGCTCCTTTTAAAGAAGCACCGCGAACTCCAGACTTGGCTCTGCTCTTCCTCGCGTGCCTTCTCACCAGGACCCTTGATGAGCCACCCAGGGCAAGTACGGGAGGCTGAGGCTGGTGCCCAGCCGCCCTGTGCAGCAAGAGAGAACAGAAGCACTTGCTGAGATCACCCGTGGAGGTCGGCCGAGCCCCCTGCACCACAGGCCTATCTGTTTACATCTCATATATAGCTGCGTGCAGAGCAATTTGGGCGCCAGCGGCGCTCCACGAGCGGGTGTGTGTGTATTTATAACCACAGAGCTATGTGTGGACAGCCCCCCAGCTAGATCTCACCTACATCATTTCACACATCCCCCAGGTGCCCGGGGCCTGCTTCCTGACCTCACGTCAGGGGCCGGCCGCGGTCATTGACTCTGATGGGAACCCTGCTCTCCCAGCCAAAGACACGCAGCCCACCTCCCACAGCCAGCGCCTGCCTCCCTCCCACAGCCCTGGGGGGCCGGACCTTCCTGGTAAAGCTCTGCAGAGATGAGAGCTATAAACATGCCACAGGCTGACCCGCATATGGAAATGAGGCCCGTGGTTGGGCCTGGCGCTCAGCCACAGGCCTGTGGCCTCACTGCCGCCAAGTATCTTTAGCATGAACTTCGTTAATATCAGCCCCGCTCTGCCCCTCTAATCTGTCCCCTCCCCTGCCCTGCCTTACACTCAGTTTGTGGTGTCTCCTTCAAGGCTGAGGTCTTATTCCTCCAGCCTGCCTGGAGGACTTGGCTCCATCGTCCCCCTGTCTGACAATAATAACAACCATATAATCATACCTTCCACTTACTGTGCTAGGCACTGAGCTAGGAGTTTCCTAGCCATGACCTCACTGAATTGCATGCAAGCTCCATTTTACCAATAAGAAACCTAAGGCTGAAAGGGGGCGGGGCACTCAGTGAAAAGACTGGAGGCTGAAGAGGTCAAATTTGTCCTCGTTTTCTGGGGCTCCGTTCACACAGCGCATCCCAGGGCCACACGCATCAGGCTGGAAGGGCCCCTGTGTGCAGGGGAAAGCAGGTAAGTCCAGGATGAGGGCAGTGACGGCACAAGGAGAGAGAAGGAGATGCTTGGGATTAGAAGCAGCATCAACCAGGTAGCTTTGGAGAGATGAAGGAGGAGGAAGAGGAAGAAAAGGATGCCTCCAAACTAGAGGCAAATAGACGACGGGCAGTTTAGAAAGAGGACAGGCAGCTCTTGTCCAAGTGAGAGTGGGGCAAAGGCCATCCAAGGGGTCATGGAAGGAAGATGTTCCCTGCCCTCATAGGCTGCTCCTGGCCGGGCAGGCGCTCTTCTGCAGACAGTCCGGGTTCGGCTCCCTCAGGGATCTGGAGGGAGAGTCCCCTTGAAGACACAGGCCAAACAGCTCCCCGGGATCATCCATCAAGAATGTCATGTCCTTCCTTCATCACCAATGTTCCAGGCCAGCCCTGGGGTGGGGTTCAATCACTATGGGGAGAGGGGAGGGCAAGGAGGCACTAAGACCTAGCTTGTTTGCAATGACTGGTCTTTGTCATTGTCAAAGACCTTTGTCAAAGGCCAGAGGCTCCCCTGGTCTTTGTTCTCTCTGACTCTCCTGCCACAGGCTGGGATTGACCTCAGGCTCTTCTGCCTTCATTGGGCATATCACTATCCATTGCAGAACTGTCCCACAAGTCTGTATGTCTAAACTCCCTTCCTCCACCTTATCCCCTTCCTTCCCTCCCTCCCTTCTGTTCCCTTTCTCTACAATTCTAACAGTTAGACTGTTCTTTCTTGCATTGAACCACTCTCAGCCTCCCTGCAGTTTCCAGCCACTTGCCCCAGCCCTCAGGTAACTAAACAGTTGACTGCATCTATGATTTTTTGTTTCTTTGTTATTTCAGTTTTATATTTAACATAATTATAAGACCTGTGACAAAAATCCAGAGGCAATAAAATAATGCAATACCACCA
>PVKE010052095.1:0-10427 GCA_004027555.1 Craseonycteris thonglongyai | reverse complement strand
GGATCGAATCCCGGCTCCGGCCCAGGCAGGACCCACGTGCTGAACTGGGGAGTTCCCACAGTTTGGTTCTCTAACTGTCTCTGTCTCTGTCTCTCTCTCTATCTGTCAAAAAGTAAAATAGAAATAACTATGCACTGAAGACAAAAAGATAATTTCTCTCTATAAATGTGAAAAGATAAAAAAATAAAATAAAATAAAATAACCCATGAGTATAGGTTTCTCTGCGAATAGTGATGAGTAAGTTTTCATTAATCTCAACATTAAACAATTTGCAACTTATCCTTTTCTATGTAAAATTGGTAAACAGAATAACCAATAAGAATATTGTTGGCAATGATTTCCCTGCCTCCCTGCTGTGACTTCCTCTATACAGTTAATAGCTTCACAGTTGATAAGGCTTATCCATACAAACACAAACAAATAAACATTAACACATTCTAAGAGAATGCTAAACTGTATAAAACAAAAAGAGAGAGACAATTTAAATACACACACAAACACACCATTTGTTTTTTCACCTTAATCTTAAGAATTTCAAGTAAGATCACTGGTAGTTAGTGAAATACAAATTTTCCAAAAACAAACTGTAATATCCTTGAGTGAAGATCAACTGCCATATGACTGAGCTGACCGGATGCCACTAACAATGCCCTTAGCTATATTTCTAATCTAAGTCAAACCTTTATGCTGTTGCATACATCAATCACTTAGAGACTATTCTCAATAATAATGCAGTATACATAATATGTACAGTAAATTCCATACACCTATGAGCTTTTAATGTTTCCCATGAAAGACATAACTCCATTAAAAAAAAAAAAGCACGTTTAAAATGTAAAATGAACAGATTTTTCACCTCCTTCACTCACTTACTATCTTGCATAAACATATGGAAAAATATACAAAAAGGCCAGCAAAACAACTAAATAAACAAAATAATACCTAAGTAACAAATGCGAGCTGGTAGGCCCTGAATAACTCAGTTATATTTCAGAATTCACTCCTATTTCTATATTTCCAACCATGAAAATCAATGATAATGTGTCCCATCTCAATTGATTTACTTAGGAAATATCTTCTCAAATTACTAATAAGTGAAGGTATACCATTTCCAATGACATCATTCTGAAAGAAAACAATTTCTAATAAGCCCATAATAATTTATTATTTTATTATCTCGCTCTGACCAAATTTAATTATAAAAACTTAATTTTGACAATTTCAGTATGCGCTACAAAGTTATACCCTTAGCTTGGTCTTTCACTACCACTACCCAAAACAATCATGGAACAAAGTGCATGCTATCATTTTGAAAGTAAACTGAAACAAATTCTGATATTGTCTGTTCTGTGAACTTGAAAGAGTGTTTATTCTAATTAAGATCCTTGAATGAATGAAATAAATTTTAGTATAAGATGAAATAAAAAACCATTTACTGACTTCTTGAAGAAATCATCATTCATGATCCTTCATATTTGAATCCCAAGATTCTGGTAGAGCCAATAAATTAAAAGCTAAGTCTCTTCTTCTGGTATAATTCAACCCACACAGTGTATTTTTTGAATGACTCAAAATTTAGAATTTCGGAGATTGTCACTAAAATCCAATGTCTGGCTTCTCGGGTTTTGTTTTGTTTTGTTTTGTTTTAATTGTTTGTTTTCACCACTTCTTCTTTTTTTTTTTTTAAGTTTATTTATTTTATTAATTTTTTTTGACAGAGAGAGAGAGAGAGAGAGAGAGAGAGAGAGAGATACAGAGACAAAACTGAACTGGGGGAACTCCCCAGTTCAGCATATGGTTCTGCACGGACCAGGGCCAGGATTCGATCCTTGGTCCCCGGCGCTGTAAAGTGAGCGCTTAACCCACTGAGCCATCCTGGCTTCCCCTGGCTTCTCTTTAATAATAAAAAAATCTAACTGCATATGGCTAGCATTCCAACAGGGCAAACCTTCTAGATGGTGCGTGTTTCTTCAGTTTAACAGGGCTCTATCTATCTAGCACCCTAAAGTACCCAGAATTTATCTTCGTATGTCAAAAAACAAGCAAACAAGCAAACAAACATTGACTGGATGAGTTTGCATAATACTTTTCCTTTTGCATTTCTAATATTTGCCTCAATTTCTGTTTAATAGCTTTGAAATTTCTCTCCAAAGGTTATTTATCATGTTAACTGTACTTAGAAGTTTTTCTTTTTTTTAATATACTTTTAAAATTGTCTAAGTCATTTCACCGTAAGTTAACAGGAACACTGATTATACTCTTAACTTGATTAATGGAAGAATTAATAGCATTGTTAGGTGGTTTGTGCCTATTATATCCAAGGACACCATGATGGCTGGATTAGGAGGAGTAAAATTAATAGTACAAAGAGACAAGATCACAAAGGCAAGGCTGTGTGTGCAAATATGGGATGCCACCTCCAGGAATGGAGGAAGATTGGTCCAGATTTGAAGGCCTTATTTCATTCCCTTATTTCATAGGCTGTTCTTCTATAGCATTACCATCATCTATTTTCCTAAAACAAAAGCAAACTTATGACTCCTGGCATAGCAGAATATGAGGAAGAACCTTTAGCAATAGCCTATATCCAAGGTTAATCTGAGTGAGTTCATGCTACCAAGCCCAGACTCATTCACCATCAGTTTTCAATACTTATTTCACATACAGAGGTTTTTAAGAATGATCAACTGCAGAACAGAAACCCTGGATGTTTGCTGAATGTTCGAAAGGTAAAATTTGCATGTCTATATCGAAGTCATTTTATTGGCAAAAGAAAACAAAACAAACTTTGGTTTTTCTTATAACTTTATTTTGAAATTAATGATCTTGAACTATCCATAATTTAATTGTATCACCAGGCCATAAGTAGAACTACTTTATATCATGGTGCATATGTAGAACAGGAATTATTATTATTATTATATTAATTATTAAAATCATCGGGGTGACATTGGTTGGTAAAAATTACATAGGTTTCAAATGTACAATTCTAGACTAAATCATTTATGTATTTCATTGTATACTCACCACAAAGGGTCAGTTCTCTTTCCATCACCATATATTTGATGCCACCCCTCTCCTTCCCCAACCTCTCCACTCTTACCCTCAGGTAATCACTAAACTCTTGACTGTGTCCATGAGTTTTTGTTTCTTTGTTATTTTCAGTTTTAGATTCCACATGTAAGTGAAATCATATGGTTCTTGATTTTTTCAGTCTGATTTATTTCATTTAACATGATGATCTCAAGATCCATTCATGTAGTCATAAATGGCAGTATTTCATCATTTCTCATCGCTGAGTAATATTCCATTGTGCAAATGTACCACAAGTTCTCTCTCCAGTTATGTATCAAAGTACATTTTGGTTGTTTCTATGACTTGGACACAGTGAACAGTGTTGCAATGATCATTGAGGTACATATATCTTTGCGGACTAGGGTTTTTAAGGTTTTGGGTACTCAAAAGATAAATTGCTGGGTGGTACTGGTATGTAATTCAATTCTTAACTTTTTGAGGAACCTCCATACTGCCTTCCATAGTGGTTGTACCAATTTACATTTCCCACCAGCAGTGTATGAGGGAACCTTTTCCTCCACAGCCTCTCCAGCACTTGTTATTCCTCATCTTATTGATTATAGCCACAAAAGAGGAATTATTGATACTGCATAGTCTTGTATTTATTATGACCAAGTCAAGTGAAGTGGCCAGATACTTGTAAGAAACAGCATCACATCACCTATTTAGTAAGCAGATACACATTTGCTATTGACATTTCTTATGAATCATCAAGCTTTCTTACAAAATAATATTAACAATTTTTACTCAAAAACTGAAAAAGATTATGAGGATTCAAATTCTGAGGAAAATTCTTCCTCATTTTCTATGGAAGTGAAGGTCATCATAAGACAACTTTAAAGGTTGCAGAAGCCAGAAGAGTTAATTGTCGATTTCCATTTCAGTGCAATAAAATGAAGTCTTTCTAATTTAATTGTAGATTAAATTGTTTATTTACACTTTTGTGTTTATAATACACTTTTATTTTTTAATTCATACTGAAATGGAAAATAATTTTGAAATGTTTGGTTACTGGTAAAAGCTATATATACACACACATATACATACACATTTGCTGTCCAGAAATAAAAATCCAGCCATTGTCAATGTCATGAGAACAGTTACATGGCTGGATACTTTCCAGACAAACCATATTTTATTTCTGTTAAAATGAGTCAACCATTTACTATGCAATATCTAACAATGATTCATTTAGTGTATGTGTTAACAATAGATATTAGCACTGTGAAAACTTCAGCAATTATTTTTATAGAACATATGAAATTGTTCTATTGAGTTTTAAAAGTGCAATTTGAAGTAAAGAAATGACAAGAAAGGAGCATTTTAGTGTTTAGATTGTATTAAGACATTTTTTGTGAAGTCATTATAGACAATATTAAACATTTAAAAATGTTCAGCATGGTATTTGGCAGTTATTTCATCCTATGAGCAAATGTAATGAAATTTCTCTCTTTACTTTTTATGCACATTTTATTTCAGAGCAGAAATATCATTGATTAAAAAGTTTTAAAGTGATTTGAAAAGTCCTGGTTAGTACGAAGCTGGGCCTGGGCTCCCACATACAGTTTCCTTCACTAGCTTGACCACAATAACCAGGAGAGTAGAGTAGGTGATAACATTAAGGAGGCACCCAGGTCGCAGTTGATAAACAAAGCTAGCCCCTGGAGGAAAGTGTCATCCCAGGGCTTTGGTGTTTGTGCAGAACAGTGATGAAAACAGAGGACAAATTCACAAAGGCCTCAGATACAAAATGTGCAACACAATTAAAATTTGACTTAAAATTTGGTCTGTGCCAAATATCTCTTCTTGCATGCAGGATTTCCACTTAGATTATAGTACATCCAGTGCCCTAAGTGCTGTGAGAGACTAAAGCAGAAGCATCAGTTTCCTTTTAAAATCAAAGAAATCATTTTATGGTATTTCACATAAAATAATGAACCACCTTTGAAGTAGAGGATGAATAGATTTGATCATCTCCCCATCATCTATATATCTTCCTCTCTGTAAGAACATTTAGATTTACCATAAGTGAGCATTCTTCCCTCGTTTTTAGGCATGTGCTTTGCCTGGCATTGAACCATTCTTAGCCATTGGTGGGTGCCATTACACTGAATGCCAGATGCCAGACAAAAAGGAGGGAATAAACTAAGAGAAGTGGCAGTAAGATTAGTTTATCAAGAGGCTGCTGTTCCTTGTTTAATGTTTCTTTCTGAAAATATTCTGAGTGCTGAGAAATAAGTACTTTATTCCCACACCTGTGTGTATATGCAAAAGAACCTATTAAAACAATTTGGTTCTAGTCTTATAAAGGAGGGTCTTCACTAGCAAAGGAGAATTCTGATCCTTTTAGGCTTTGTAGTCTCTTAGTTTATGAATTGTCCAGCTGTAGTAGAAAATGTATGGAGGTACATACTTGAAAAAAGCCCTGAAGTTTTTTCTAAACCCTGGACTGGACTGTCCAAGAGGCATTTCCTAACAATTTCTTGTCATTTTCACCAGTAGCAAACTTTGTATTCAAACCCTTCTTTCTGACAAAATAGTTTCTATTCCACAATTAACCAGCTGTGTTTAAAACGGAACCTGGTTCCCACTATGTTGGTTATTTCACTAAGAAGAAAATGCTGGAGAGATGATAATGCCTACTAATATTATCTCTGTTAATTACTAATGTAAACACAGTGTGGGTAACTGTTCCTTATGTAGTTTATCAAGATGTTTTCAACAATATTGCCACAATGAAATGACACTGGTGACATCCTTCTCTAAAAATATCTAAGACCTCCTTCTCTAAAAATCTACAAATATTATTGTGTCAAATACCTTAAACAGGGGAAGCCGGGATGGCTCAGTGGGTTTAGCGCTCACTTTGCAGTGCCGGGGACCGGGGATCGAATCCCGGCCCTGGCCCGTGCGGAACCATATGCTGAACTGGGAGCTCCTCCAGTTCAGTTCTCTCTCTGTCTCTGTCTCTGTATCTCTCTCTCTCTGTCAAAAATAAATAAATATAGTAAAAAAAAAAAAAAAAGAAGAGGTTTAAAAAAAAATACCTTAAACAGAATAGAGAAAAATCTATAAAATTAGATTATTCAGTACCAAGTCTAAAGGGATATTTTATGGAGATATTCCCAAACCACAATACAGTGATATTTACATGGCTCAAAGTACAGCTTCTTGTAAGCATATAGACAAGCTCCTAAGTAGGATGCAAAACACTTTGGAAATAATAATAACCCTTGTTATACCTGTAATTTATTATACAGTATTAACACCTAGCATTGTTATTTCTAGTAACGGTAAACCATTTGTGATACTTCACATAAACACTGAATTACCTTTGGAGTAGAGGACAGATAGTTTTTTATCTACCCAGCATCTACTTTTCTTATTTTCTATAAAAAAAAAATATAGATTTACCTTAAGTGCACATTCTTCCCCCATTTTTTAGGCATGTGCTAACTAGCTCAAGGCAGGATTTCTAAACATTGGCACTATCACATTTGAGGCTTGATTATTTCTTATTGTTGAAGTGTTGTTCTGTGCATTGCAGGATATTTTGCAGCAGGCTTGTCCTCTTCACACAAGACACTTTCAACACCTTTCCAGTTGTGATGAATAAAATGTCTTCAGGCATTGTCAAATATACCCCAAGGAGCAAAAATCATCCCCAGGTGAGAACCATTGGTTTAAGACAATCTATATAACCCAACCTTTGCCAAAGTGATTGCTAAGTGAAAAAAGCTCAAGATGATACTGTCAAGAGAAATGGATCTGGCTGAGTCTACAGAGATAAAGACTTCTCCTTTGAGTACGGTACCGTGAATCTTGAGACATCTTTAGACTTGAGAAGGAGCAACTAAAGTTACTGAAGGTTACAGGATGTCACCTTGTAGAAGCCTAATGAAGTCAACCCAGAGATAGCAGAAGAGATATTCAGACAATAAGGCCTGAATCAACTCATAAGGCCAACTTTCCCAAAGATTATTCATTAATCTGAAATAATACATTTATATTTCTTTATGTATTTGTGTAATTTCATTGTTACTAGTGTTAAAGGATTTTTTTTTGTTTGTTTTGTTTTTAATTAAATTTAGTGGGGTGACATTGGTTAGTAAAATTACATAGGTTTTAGGTATACGATTCTAGAATACATCATCTATATATTGCATTGTGTGCTCACCACCCAAAGTTAGTTCTCCTTCCATCACTACATATTTGATGTACTCTATACACCTGACCCTCTGGTAATCACAAAAGTATTGACTGTGTCTATGAGTTTTTCTTTGTATTTATGTATTTTTAATCTATTACATTTAAAACTAAAATTTTCTTAACAGATACCTAATCTAACAACTTATATTCACAATTATGTGGAGGAAAGAATACTGAACAACTTGCTTATTAAACATAAACCATTTTAGGATACAAGGATGATGGAAATCTTTAGCTACAGTACGCTGTATGAAGTAGATATCACTGCCACTCACCTGCTAAGACACAGATTTGTTTCTTTAAATTCCACTTACCTCTGATAAAATTTCCAAGAACAATTATTTTGCTTTCTTTAGCTTAAAGCCACTGTGGAATCCTGACAGACTAGCCCTCATGACCACTGACACAAAGTATAATCGAGAAAATTAATTTGAAATATTTATGAATTTTAGTATGTAAATATATACTTTTGTAATATCACTTAGGAACTGAGGAATTTAAGAAAAAAATAAAATGTACATGAGTTTTAATCACAGTTATTTGAGCTTTATGAACACAGTACGAAATACATGCAAAAACTTATGCAAATTATGGTCAGAGTATATTGCTCTTTATGAGAATAACTTCACATCACTGACACCGAGCTCCTTCATATTTTTTAAATTAATTGTTTAACATATAAGTTAACTGATTAGGAAAAGAAATGTTTTATAGTTACTATGGCATTACAAATAGTCAGATTTTAAAAACTGGTAGGCTAACAATAAACAGCAATTTTTGCCAGGGCCTGTTGAATAGACAAACAAAGCAAAGGGTTTGCCTTGTGCAATATCTAAGGTAGATTGGCCTACTAGATTTGTCAAGACCCATTTGGTGAAAGATAAATCTGAGAACTGGAAATCATTAATGGCATTCAAAGCCACACAGATAATTTTAAAGTTAAAAAGTGATGACTACTAAGCAAGAGGTAGGGTGGGGAGGAGAGATGACAGAAATAAGGCCTGGGGTCCTGGAACTTAAAAAGTGAAAGTACTTTACCCATAACAATTAAAAAACAAAAACCTAAATACTTTTTTTCTGGTTTTAAAGGTAAGCCTCAGATGCTATTAGGATTTTCATAGAACCAAAACTCATTATACAAATGTCATAAAATACAAGAATTAAAAATAAATAGAGTAAAACTACATTTATAAATCTAAATACATTATATTTGTTTACAATATACAGCTGATATATTAAAGACATAATGGAGATTCTTTCTGATAGGAAATCCCTATACAAATCTCTTTAGACTTACATAGAAAAACAATTATCAAAATCCAGAAAGACACCTCTTATTCAACAATAGAGGATATTATCAAAATATATACCATATCTCTATTCATAATAATAACAATAATAACCACTTTACCACTGGGGTACTATACATGTGAAAAAAATCATTGATTTTTTAATCATCATGAGCCTTCCATGCAAATATTTTACTTCTAAATTGCTCAGAGAGGCAGTGTGCACCAAGAGACATGTTTTGAATTTGAAACAAAAGCCGGCTGCAAATATTTCAAAGTACGTGCTATGCACCAAGTATCTAAAGAGTAGGCAGTGATTTCTAAATACTTTCTAAAACAAATATGATTTTGAAGCTCCAAGAACGTATATATTTTTTAAATCTCTATACAACTGCTGTCTATCCCGTTTCCAATTTGTTCCTTTTTGAATGAGAAAATTCTATTTTTCAATTGTAAAGTCCAACAATATAAACTAGTTTTTTTTCTTAATCTTGCAATAAATAAAAGAGATACTTTATTTAATAATAACAAATACAAGTCACTCTGCTTCCCAAATAAACTGGTGATGAAATTAGATTTATATAGTTAAATTTTTAAAAATGGCACTGGGTCACTTTTAACCTTAGATTAATTATTTTACCTATTTAAGCATAAGTACTGTCTACAGTAAAATAAAATAATTATGTCTTTTCTATCTTTCTGGAAGAAGTAAGCTTTTTAAAAAATAAAGAATAAAAGAGCTGGATAGGAAAGATATCCCTGTATTTATTAACAAATTAGAGAAAAAGTGTATCTTCTGAAATCTTGAAGTATTAGATAACAATGTAACTATTTGTTTCCAGGAAAAAAATACATCATTTCTTTTTCTTTTTTCTTTCTTTTTTTAATTTTTATTGTTTTTTGACAGAGAGAGAGACAGAAAGGGTGAGGCAGAGAGAAGAGGGAGGGCCCAGAGCAGTCTCCATACTTGACAGCATCAGTTTTCCATATAGTTTCACTCCACAGGTGGGCACAGGGGTTGCAAGGGCAGGAACTGGGCCGGGAGCTTCCCCCTTAGGCCCCAGCATATGGGTCCGCATGGGCCGGGCCAAGATTTGACCTTCAGGCACCAGGGCTATAAAGCTATCCCAGCTTTCCCCATTTTTTTTTTCTTGATTTTAATCTGAATCCCAGCAATAAATATATATCATAAAAACCCTACACATTTGTATCTCAGAGGTTATGTTCTCACTTATTTGTATATGTGCATGTGTTTGTGTGCCTGTGTACCAATTCTACAGGCATAATAGTTTCAAAATTGCCAATATATCTAAATATACATGGAGTCCATCCTATAATCATGACAATGCCATGATCCGTAATTATTTCCCACAAGAAACTGTGATACATCAGACTAAAAGAATGTAGGGAATAAAACTTATGCTGCAACTTTTTTTTGTCTTTTGTTGTTTATATCCTTTTAGAATCCAACTATAGCCACCAAATAGGTATTCAACTACTAACATCAATAATTATTTTTTCTTGATATACACAAATATATACATTTTAGGTACATGTTATATATTTTATAACTTTTTATTAAGACACTTTTCTGCGATTTTTACAGGAGGCATATATTCCATTCCAATACACATGTGGGCTTTTGATGCATTTATTAATTTATGCTTTTCCACTTCTATAACTTTCAGTGAAAGATTACACTACCCTAATGTTTGTTGTTATAGTTGCTTTTTTTTTTTTTTTTTTTTTTTTTTTTTTTTTTTTTTTTTTTTTTTTTTTTTTTTTTTTTTTTTTTTTTTTTTTTTTTTTTTTTTTTTTTTTTTTTTTTTTTTTTTTTTTTTTTTTTTTTTTTTT
>PVKE010052094.1:0-10443 GCA_004027555.1 Craseonycteris thonglongyai | reverse complement strand
AAAACAAGATATTTTGATGTTAATTACCTGTATTGATCACTATACTGTGATTATATAAGTAGTTACTTTCTGAGTGAAGGTATATAGGAATTCTTTGTAGTATTTATGTAACTTTTTCACAAGTCTGAAATTATTCAACATGCAAAGTTTTAAAATATTTTTTAATGCATTATCACCAAAAAGAAAAAAAAGAAAGAAAATAATATGGAGCTGAGCAGAATAAGAATATGGAAAATAGGAATGTTCCAGGAGACCAATGCTGAGTTCTAAAGAATCGCTCCTAAATATTTTCAGTTTTGTGCTGCCCAATTCAAACTGATGTCTGCTCAAGTAAATTTAGAAATGGTAATGTGCCTCAGTTTATCATTTAGCAGATGCTACATTAGGGGAAGCTTGGGGAAGAGTGTGTGAAACTTCTCTGTGATACTGTTGCAACTTCCCGTGCCTCTAAAATTATTTCCAAATAAAACGTTATAATAATATAATCCTGTCACTGTAACTGTCCATTCCACCTGTTTGGTCCCTTGTAAGACCTTAGCAATCTGCTTATTCTGGAGTTCATACTGACCACAAAAAATTTTAGACTTGAGTTTAAAGAAAGGCAGGTTTTGCAGCATATGGAGAGCTGGATGTGAGAGGCAGGGCCCCACATCCTGCAAGACTGTCCAGGAGGCATCTTGCCTCCACTGATCCCTGAAGAGATAGTGTGCAGAAAGCCCCAGGCAATTAGAGGGGATGTGTGACACAGAGGAGGTCTCAGACAGGCTTAAGACAAACAATATACATTAGCATGCGGAAGTTGAGTTGCTGTATATAAGCTGTGGGCTAAAATAAAACCATGCCACTGCTCAGCCATCAGCAGTCAATGGACCTCCGGATCCCAGCTTTTGTCTTTTGTTTTCGTCTTTGTGTTTTTCTTTAATCTCCCACCCAACCTCTCAGGTCGGATGGGTTAGTCAAGAAGGCCTTGGCAGCAGCATGTCTTGTTAGTCTTACCTGTCATATATTTGTAATATTTAAGCATGATGTGAAATATGAATACTTCTAGAAGAAAAGGAGAATGCATTTAGGGACCTGGTATATAGAGAGTGAGGATAACATTAAATAACAAAATGTCAGCAATATTACCTTTTCTTTTTTTCTATTTTCTTCATTTTTTTCTTCTTCAACTGTGTAACTCTTATTTATAGGTGTGAGTTTTAAGTGTAAGATAGAAGAGAGCAACTGCTAAAATATGAATGGTTCATCTTTTTTGTTGTTGTTAAATTTATTAGGGTGACATTGATTGATATCAATTACATTGTTTCCGGTGCACAATTCTACATTACCTTGTCTATAGCTGTATTATGTGCTCATCACCCAGAATCAGCTCACTTTCCATCACTGTGTGTTTGATTCCCCCTCCTTATTCCCGCTCACACATCTCTCCCACTCACCTCCCCACTTACGCTCAGGTAACCACTAAACTATTGACTGTGTCCATGAGTGTTTGTTTCTTTGTTCCTTTCAGTTTTATATTCCACCTATAAGTGAGGTCATATGTTTCTTGATTCTTTCATGCTGACTTATTTCGCTTAATGAGATGTTTTCAAGGTCTGTCCATGTTGTCACAAATTGCTGTATTTCATCTTTTCTTATTGTTGAGTAGTATTCCATTGGGTTTATCTTAATATAAATAATTTTTTACTTAAAAAATCAAAGCCTGTTTTTAACATCTTATTTACAGATCTAATAATGCTTTTCAATTTTAAAGTGAATATCTTTCTCTTTCTCTTGAAATTAAAAAACAAATGAACAAATAAACAAAACACATCTAAAATACAAGGCATTCTTATAGCATTTAAGAGATATGCTAAACAACATTTCCTAGATAACAACTGAGCGTGATTGTATATTTTTTTCATTTTGTTCTTTAGCTGTACACTGAACTTTTTAGATGGAGAAGGGAATTAAATAACTTGAAACTCTCCAAGAATCTGTCCTATGGCTTTGTGACTTGTGATTTTTAGTGTGTTTACAAAGGTGAGCCAGCCCTATCTATCATGAATCACATTTATATTTATGCTCAGTTTTTAAATGGATTCTTTGAGTTAATATCTTCTATGCTCAAATAATCCTCTTATGTTCAGTTACCCAAGACTAATAATATTTTATTATAAATTTAAAAATTTTACCTTTTATTCAGTGAAAAATAATTATATCTCCTTAGACATAGAATAAGTAGTATTATAATATTTGACTTTTGGGGATGCCAGGATAGCTCAACTGGTTGAGCACTTGTCTTGCAACTACAAGGTCCAGGGACTGAATCCAAGCCCCAGCCTGTGCAAACCATATGCTGAACTGCGCTGCAACTAATAACTGCCGGATGATGGCGGAGGTTCTTGCCTCCCATGGGGGAGGCTCTCAGTTCAGTTCAGTTCTGTTCCACATGGCTCCACATCCACCTGTGTGGAATGAAACTATGTCACAACTAATCATGTACGACTATGCAGACTACTCTGGACCCTCCCCTCTTTTCTCTGTCTCTTTCTCTTTCTCTCTCCCTCTCTCACCTTCTCACAAACAATAAAATAAATCTTTAAAACAAGATCTGATTTTTATATCTATACTAATCTCTGTATGCATTACAAGTGTTTTAATCCTCTTGAAATAATTTATTTGTACAAAAGACCAACATTTTCTTTTTAAGTTTAGTGGAATGAGTGAATACTTACCCAAATAAATAGAACTTCCATAGGGCATTGCAATGAATGACAATGAATATCAGCTGTGTTGTCCTATGATTGAGCCAGTCTTGAGCAATTAAATGTTAATGGACTAAAAATATGAGTTCTAAAAGTGAACGTTTTCATATTAAATATATTTATCTTTGGCATATATATATTAGATAAGTTTTTTACTGTTATTTTTTCTTTTTATTTAACAACTTAATATTTACTATAAGTTCCAGATCAACCAATAATAGAACATAAATGATGGATATTTATTAAAATTTTAATTTTCAACATTTTAACATTTATTTTTTCACTATAGACAAATTAAGTTATAAATTCAATGACATAGAGAAAAATCACAGAAACAGCACAGAGGACACACCCAGCCCCTGGGCCCAAAATTCTCTACAGCAAATTTAAGCTCAATAAGAGAAAATATTTGAATTTGATGCTTAGCTAATAAACTATTCATAGTAAGCCTACAGTGTTCTTCAAAATATTATACCTCTTTTTGCCAAAGTCATGCTTACCTGAAAAATACTGACACTATATTAAATCTTTCAGCTTGAATACTAATTATTTGTGGGTTCTTTATACATTTGTTTGATATTCCTTATTGCCCATGCGTTGATCTGTAAAAGGACTGCACTGAATCAAATACACTGCATGCTGGGTTTGAGTGAATTGCTTTCTACCTTTGTAGGAAAGTAATTTAAAAGCTTTATGCTGAAATGATTTCTGGGCAGAATGCTCTGGGTGGTGGTATTTGGGAGTGGAATTCAGGAATATAATACTAACCTACTTTCTTTGAAAAAGGTCTTGTAGAAAAATGAAGTAATACAAACTGTGTTTTCTTTAAATAAAGGATTAGGTGAAACTTTGGAGTGAAGGTCATCTTATGAAATACAATATTTTTTTGAAGATTTATTTTATTCTTTGAAAGGTGTGTGGGAGAGAGAGAGAGAGAGAAGAGGGGAGGCCCCAGAGCAGTCTCCATAGTTGTACATCATTAGTTGTGACATAGTTTCATTCCACACAGGTGGGTGTGGGGCTATGCAGGGAGGAAACCAAACAAGAAGCCCACCGCACCATCCCAGCAGTTATCAGTTGCACCACAGTTCAGCATATGGGTTTGCACAGGCTGGGGCTGGGAATCGAACTCTGGACCTCACAATTGAGAGGCAAGTACTCAACCACTGAGCTATCCTAGCATCCCCAGAAATAAAATTTTGAGTAAAAATATAATTAAATTGTAAAAGAAATTAATAAATATTATAATAAAAAGACATATTAATATTTATGTAAACTTTGGATTAACAAAATGTAATAAAAGCCATACAATGATTCACCATCATTACAATGTTTTATAATAGTTGTATTTAAACCTGAAATTCTGTTAAAATATGAAATTACGTTAAATATTAGTGCAATAAGAATAGAACTTTGAATATTCCTTCCATTTGACATTTTGTAAGAATTTACATTGTATATGGTATCATTAGGGCTGTTTCTGTGTTTTAAGGCTGTTTCTTTTTTCTTTTTTCGTTTTTGACAGAGAGTAAGAGAGACAGAGAGAGACAGAGAGAAGGGGGGGGTCCCAGAGCAGTCTCCATAGTTGACCTTAGTTTTTCCACATAGTTTCACTACACAGGTGGGCGTGGGACTGCAAAGGGCAGGAATTGGGCCGGCAGCCTCCCACATAGGTGCCCCAGTGGGGGCACACTCCAGTTCAGCATGTGGGTCCGCATGGGCCGAGGCCAGGATTCGATCCTCTGTCCCCGGGGCTTCAAAGTGAGTGCTTAACCCTCTGAGCCATCCCAGCTTTCCCTAAGGCTGTTTCTTTATAGTACAGTATTAATTGCAGATTTAGAAAGTTATGGAATTAATCTGATTAGTTGTCCTAATAATTTAATACAGCATTTTGCACCAAAGACATCCTAAACTTTTAATTAGGTAAGAATTTAGACTAGCAAAACTTAATTGACATGTTAGCACACTTAGTTAAGAAATATGGAGACTGACAATAAAGATCTTTTAAGTGAAAACAGAATGGTAAAATTGATTGCAGTTTATTTAATAAAAATATTAAGTATCTTCTTGCTTATGCATTTATTCATACTGCCTTTATCCATATGGTTTTAAAATGGCTTATTAATTATATATAAAGCTGAAAATATTAAGTTAGAAATTGAATACAGAAAACATTTAAACACTTTTAATTTTTGTTATTTAAGTACTTCTAACCTTTGTGTGAAATTATAGAACTAGTTTGCTAGGGTCCAACTGTGATAAAAAATTAACAGAATCAGGCTATATGAGGTCTGACAATTAAGTTTGCAAACTCATTCTAGAAGAAGTGCTACATACCTCACTGCTGAATATCACTATGGCCACCTTCGAAGTATTCTCCTTGGGAAGCTTGCACGATGGCAGTGACTAGTCTATCCTTGAAGGAATTTTGGAACTCTTTTTCTGGAATGGCCATCAGAAAATTTTATTACCCTTGAAGTCCTGAATGTCATCAAAATGTCTTCCTCTCAATATTTCCTTTATCTTCAGGTAAAGAAAAAAGTCACTGGGGGCCAGATCAGATGAATAAGAAAGGTGTTCCAATATAGTTGTTTACTGGCTAAAAACACCCTCAGAAATGGTGCTGTGTGAGCTGGTGCACTGGTTGTGATGCAAGAGCAATGAGTTGTTGGTGAGAAGTTCAGGTCATTTCTGTCTAACGTTTTCACATGGCCTTTTCAGCACTTGCAAATAGTCAACTTGGCTGTTTGTTTCTCCTTTTGGTATAAATTCATAATGAACAATCCTCTGATATCAAAAAAGTTTAGCAACATCTTTTTGACTCCTGCTCTGGACTGATGGAACTTCTTTGGTTGTAGAGAATTGGCTGACTCCCATTGTGCACTTTGATGCTTTGTGTTAGGGTCATATTGGTACACTCATGTCTCATCACCAGTGATAACACAGCTTAAAACATCTTGACTCTCCAAAAGGGCTTTGCAAATGGACTCTCTTTTGCTTTTTGTTCATTAGTTAGCTCATTCAGGAACATTTTTGCACACATCCTTCTCATGCCAAGATTTTCAGTGAAGATTTTTCTAACTGTTTCTCAACCTGAGAGCTCAACCTGTTGAACTATCAATGTTTATTTGGTCTGTTATGTGTACACAGTAATCTAATGACTTAGACACACAATTCAATACATTTTTCAGATGTTTTTGTCAGTTTTTCTCATTACTGGTCACCCTGACCTCTTTTCATCGGTGCAGTTTTCTCTCCCGAAAAATGTTTAATCCATTTGTACACTGTCATTATCATCATGGCATTATTCACATAAACTTGGTCTAAACATGTCCCTATTTTAATTTCCACTCTTGCCAAGTTTAACAAGAAATTTAATGTTTGTTAAATGCACAAGAACAATATGAATGCCACTCAGCAAGACACTACCATACATCGTCACAAACACAGCTGTGAGACACTGATATTCCAAGGTTATGAAACCTTGCCAAATTATTTGTACAGTGCTACCAACATAAGCACATGATGGCAAGTTCAGAAACTTAATCATCAAACCTTTGATATGTTTTTTATTGGGAGCATACCATTTGCTTTTATTTATAACTAATATTAATTTTGAAATTGTGTTAATTCCATTGACATCATAAAATTTCTGGAGTTTGTCATATGCTTTTATGTGATTTGTCCTCCACTCAACCAGGAAAAACAGAGAAAGAGAATTGGTTTAATAATGAAATTAATGTGAAAAATTCTTTAGAGAGTTTATATTGAATCTTGCATACCCCTAGTGACCATTTAGTCAGGTAATGGTGCTATTTACTAAGAGTAATTCAATGACTTTAAAAAGTCTGCTGAATTATATAAGTGAATAACTTTGCAAGTAAATACACACATATCTCTGAGTTTATTTTTTGGCTGAAAACAAAAATTAAAAAACACAAAGAAGTGTTACCTGGACTTGATATATTTAAATGTTCTACGAGTTATAACTAATTGTCAAATAACAGAAATTAAAAAAAACAACTCTTCTTGAACAGTTAACTATTATTGATTTGTATACATTTTCCCTGAGACAGTTTTGCTACTCACCCAGTTGCTTCTATTAACTTAAATCTCTGACCTATCTTTCTCCAATGCATTTCTCAGATATTTTTAATGCTCACAGCAAACATTTTGCATTAAATGATATAAAACAACAAATCCAAACTTGTCGAGGCAAAGTAGCTGCATTGGCAATTCACAACACTGAAGACTACCTTTCCAACATCCTATTTATCTCTGTCACTGGAATTCAAACACTGATGTGTTGGTTAGGAAAAAACAAGAATTATCTACGGTACTGATTTGTATCATTGGTAGGAATAAGCTGAGAAATTTCACCTACAAAAAGCTCAGATAAGTATGAGAAGGCTGGATATCTCTCCTCAGAGGTGAATAATCTTTAGGTTCACATCCTTCTGAATCATGGAATGCTTATCAAGCAACACTGCTGAGTCCAGCATTCACCAGACCTCAGATGGACAGGATCTAATTGGAGAGCCTTTAACTAACTTCTTTCTCTGATTCTCAACATTTCCTAGATAGTGCTTAAAAACAAGCACACACCACAGAAAACCAATTTTATATGTAATTAGGTAATGTTAATGTTATTCAATTTAGCATAATCATATACTGTCATTTACCAGTTTTTATTTGTTATTCCAGAATCCCATCTTTTTCATTAACTTTCATCCTTGACAAAAGTAGCATGTAGACACCTATCCAAAAGATAAAACAGTTTTTGGAAATGTTTTTATTTCCTTTGAATATGTTAATATTTTCTTGTTCTTTTTTAAAATTTTATTTTATTGTTTTGAGAGAGAGAGAGACAGAGAGAGAGACAGACAGACAGAGAGAAGAGGGGAGGGGCCAGAGCAGTCTGCATAGTTGTACATCATTAATTTTTGATGTTGTTTCATTCCCCACAGGTGGATGTAGGGCTGGGGTAGGTGGGTGGGAACTAAACTGGGGACCTCCCATGTGGGCGGTAGCACTGCAGTTCAGCATGTGGGTTTTGCTGGTGCCACGCAATCCCTGGAACTTGCAGTTGCAAGGGAAGAGCTCAACCTGTTGAACTATCCTGGCATACCATGATATTTTCTAAATTATGTGTAGAAAAACCATATAGACTCATATTTAAACAAACCAAATAGTTATGACATCCAAAAGGATGCTCCTTCAAAATTATCACACTCGAATTGTAAAATTGTGTTGATAATGGGTTTCAGGTCAATGATGGACTAAATATGTACTGACCTGTCTGTTGCTCAAAATTTATTGTGACTTTTCTTCATGTTTATTACTTCTGAAGAATTCCCTAAAAGCATTAAACATAAAAGGAAAAGTATTATTATATAAAAAAATAAGTATTTCTCATTAACCAAGGACAGCATAAGTAAAGATAACATCTATATGAAGAGATTATCAAATGACAAGTACACTTGTCTGAAATTTTAAAATAAGATAAGAAATACTAGCAGAATATAGAGAAATAGAAGCATTTATTCATTACTAGTGATAGCATAAATCAGTATAACTGTTTTAGAGATATTTCTGAATTTTCTTGTTAGGAAATTAAATATGTGTTTCAAAGCTTAGCTCCAAGATACAATCTCCAATGGGCTCATGAGGACGTTCTTTTTAGCTTGTTTGTGGTGGCAAAAGTTGGAGAAAACTGAGCCACTATCATAAAGGAAATTAATAACAAACTGTGTTATGTCCATATACAGTGATACTATTATGCTTAAAAGCATAAAACTGAGTATAAAAAAACTTGAAAACTATTTAGAATAATTTGATTGATATAAATAAAATTATAAAACAAATTAATATAGTTTCAAGTATATCTTATCTAAAGATATATCATAATATATTAGTAAGATTCCTCCGGTGGGGTATGGGAGAGAAAGGATTGGGGGAGGGGGAAGAAGAAATACAACTAAACATAGTAAAAATGTAGCATTTTATATTTTTTATGATAATGATATACCCTGAAGTGAAGGATTTTAACTCCATGCTCTTTGTAAAGACCTTAATAAATAAATATATTAAATATCAATAAGAAACATTAATGTTTAGTCTACACAAAAGTTTCCAATATAGGGAATCCATTAAAATACAGAAAGAAAATCACTAATACAGGTTGTTAAAACAAATATATTATCTATCCATAGATGTCACCCACTCTAAGAGACAATTTATAAATTGAAAGTAAAGAAAGTTGGTAATAATTGGGTACATTCCACAGTTGAGATGAATCAAACTATAGCCAAATGTAATAACCTTGTTGTAGTCTGTACGGAAAAAGAGTGAGAAATATGATTTTGAACCTAAAAGAGAAATGTGACAGTTTGTTTCTGGTCACCTGGTAGAGTTGATGCCCTGAGCAATGGCCCTTCAGTGACCATGGGGCAATCAAATCACCAACAAATGGCTCAATGACACTCACAATTAATATCACACCATTATCTTTATTCACTCTGTTTCCACATTCAACCTATGATTGCATTTTTCATGTAGAAGAGCATTCCCTCTAATTTATCTATTATGAGTTAAGATTTTTGTGCCTCTAAAACTTATCAGCTATACATGCCATGTAAGATTCACCAAAGTGACTCAACTAGTCAATATATTAATATAGCCTATGGAGCCCATCCTACGTAGTATGTATGACTGTCACTTCTGTGTGCAGATATACAAAATCCTGACCTTTCTTCCTAGTATAAAATAATAATAATCACAAAATGTTCAAGCAATCCAGAGAGAAATAAAAAGATAAAAATGTAGTACCCTCAAAACATAGTGACCATTAATTCTAAATATATAAACCTTCAGATAAATATCAACTCATACTAAAAAATGTATGTACTCTGCATATTTGTTGCTTTGTTTTGAAGCACTTTATATATTATATATAAATCTGCATGGCTTTTTTTTAACAATTATATGACATTTCCTCATAAAAATTCATGACAAGGAAATAATATTTGTATTTGAATGTTTTAGTTTTTGCACTTTGTTTTCATTAGAGTTTAAAGTTTTTCTTTATTGGTTATATTAAAATTAGAATTGAAAACCATATTTAGCTTAAGATTGTGCATGTTTAAATGCTCATTGAAGGAAGTCTCTGTGTTCAGACTGTTCCAATATCTTGTTTGAAAAATAAAAAGTATACAATGATAACATTTTCCTTTACATATGCCAACAGCATTTAAAAAATTTTTTAAAGCCCACAAATTTATTATCTTAGAATTCTGTTTTTCAGAGTCTGGTAAAGCTCTCACCTGGCTAAAATAAAGGTGTCAATAGGGCTGTATTCTTTTCTGGAAGCTCTGGGAGTTAATACATGCTCTTCCTCATTTAGGTTGTTGGTAGAATTCAATTCCTTGCCATTGTAGGATCTGAATCCTTGTTTCCTTGCTGGCTATGAATTCAGCCCCAGGATTTAGATGCCACTAGTCTGGGTCCACGTGGAACTGTGGTTTTGGTCTAGTCCTGTACCTTCTGGAGGATCCTGTGTGGAGTGAGCTAGGCTATGTTTCTTGAACCTTTCCTGAACCTGTTGAGGTCCTTAACAGTTTGGGCTGCTGTGCAGAACTATCCATGCTGTTCTGGCAAGAGGAAGAGGGGTAGGTGCCTGTCTGGACTGGGATGGTGG
>PVKE010052093.1:0-10443 GCA_004027555.1 Craseonycteris thonglongyai | reverse complement strand
CATGCACATAACAAAGAACAATCTGAGGAATAAGGTTATCAAAATTAATTCAATTAATCTGTTTGGAGGGTAGCACACATTTATCTATTAATTACATAAACTATCACATTGGATTCAAAACTATCTAACTCCCAAATATGTTTCAGTGATTTGTGCTTATCTATTTAATAAAATTCTAAAAAGTAATATACTTATGATTCACCCATAGACTTATACTCCTAATTAGATATTATTGAAATTAATTCAGTAGCCACCCTGAAATAAGAAGAGTAGAGATTATTGTGACAATACAGGTAAGGTTTCAGTGAGGCCCTCTCTTCCTGTCTTTCAGAGTTTAAAATATCTGTATGTCTACAGATTTGAAAGGAAAGATCATTTTACTTTTCTTCCTTTTCAGTAGTGGTTGGTGATATCTGAAACTGTAAACAGTTCCCCAGATGACTGGCAATCATAGGCAAAGAAAGACAAACACAAAGAGTATTTCCTGGGACTGAAGTCATCCAGTCCTAGGCTTTGTCAGATAGAACTTCAGAAGTAATAAGAGGACTAGTTGATTTCATCTGAGATGACAGTGAGACAGTCAAGGAAGAGATTGCTGATGAGGACAAAGGTCCCAGGAAGGTCAGGAATAAAAGAGTAGACTTGTGTGCCATCTGCACATAAAAGTTTTGCTTAGCAAAAGACAACAAGTGAGCAGTGTTTATGCTAGCACTCATCAAGACTTAACAAGAAAGAAAACACAGAGTCTGCAGTACTCATAAATATAACTTATCTAAAATCTAGTCTACTATCAGCAGTGCACTCGAATACAAGAGATGACTCATGCATGAATATCACAATTGAAAATGTCACCTTTTCTAACAAGCCCATATATTTAGTACTGTATAATTTATCACTAAATACTGACTTAAAATTCACATTTCTTATGGAAGTTATCAGTTTTAATTGATGATATTAATGAAGTCAAGAAAAATAAACTGTATTTTTTTATTATAATTGAGGTTTAGAATCCTTAAAAATTACTCATAAACTTTGTTTCTATTTTATTTTATTTTATTTTTATTGTAACACTTATTGGGGTGACATGGGTTGGTAAAAATTACATAGGTTCCAGGTGCACAAATCTACATTACATCATCTATGTATTGCAATATGTGCTCACCACTCAGAGTCAGTTCTCTTTCCATCACCATATATTTGATACCCCTCCTTACTCCTCCACACACCCCTACTTGCCCACCCACCTTCCCCTTTACCCTCAGGTAACCATTAAACTACTGAATGTTTCTGTGAGTTTTTATTTCTTTGTTACTTTCAGTTTTATATTCCACCTATAAGTGAAGTCAAATGGTTCTTGATTTTTTTCAGACTTATTTTGCTTAATATGATGGTTTCAACTTTGAAAAACTTAAAACATTGCTTCTTTTGGTGTGTTCTCTTCCTCACAGTTGAGAGAATTATGCCTGTTTATCATGGTTTGATGATGCCTGTAGTCATCATACCACCTGGTTCAACTAATAATTCATGGCCAATATTATTTCACCCATTGTTGCACTCACTGTTCTCCCCATCCCATTTTACTTTATTTTGAAGCAAATTCAAGATTTTTTTATCATATAATCTGCAAGTATCTTAGTGTTTACCTCAAAAAGATAATGGCAATACCAATATCACATGTAAAAATCAACAATAATTTGTTAATATCATCAAATAGTCAATATTCAAATTTCCCTTATTATTTTATATTTGCATTTTTGCAGTGTGTCAATGGAATCAGAATCCAAATAAGACCTATATGTAGCAACTGACTTACTTATTTGAAGGCATTTTTAGTCCATCTATTTTTCCCTGCAAAATATTTTTAAGATTTATTTTTATTGTTTTTTGTTTGTTTGTTTGTTTGTTTGTTTTGACAGAGAGGGAGAGAGACAGACATAGAGAGACAGCAGTTTCCATAGTTGTACATCATCAGTTTTAGATATAGTTACACTCCACATGTGGGCAAGGGGCTGCACAGGGCAGAAACAGGGCTGGGGGACTCCTGTATAGGCCCCAGCAAGAACTGAACTGGGGGCACACCCCAGCTCAGCGTATGGGTCTACATGGGCCGGGGCCAGGACTCAATCCTCAGACCCCAGTGCAGCAAAGTGAGCACCAAACCCACTGAGCCATCCCTGCATCCCCTTCTTGCAAATTTTTATTGAATGGACTTAGTCATGTATCCCATAATATTTTCCACAGTCTAGATTTTGCTAGTTGCATCTCATAATATTAATTAATTGTCCCCTGTATTTCTTATCAATTGGTCATTAAAGCTAAAGTCTTGATCATATTCTGTTTCAATTTTTTTTAGCAATAATTCTTAGCAGGTGGTATTGTGAGCATTCATTAGGGAAAAAAAGGCTGCTTTTCTCTCTTTTTGTTTAATTATCAGTCACTGATGATCATTGTCAGGATCCAGTATTTTATTAGCGGTTGCAGAACACTAGTGTTATAACTTTATCATTGCTTCTTCAACTACTAGCTAATATGCTTCTCTAAGGAAGAACTTCCCTTTATCAATTATTTGATTATCATGATGAGCCTTTCATGTAGAAAAGACAGGATAAAAGCTAGATATTTTTTCCATCATATTATAGTTTTCAAAATATGTGTTCATTCCCTAATACCTCAAAAAGAGATCCAGAGGTGACCAATGAGCTCTATTTTTTAAATCGAAATTAGCACATAGATTAAACATATCAATAAAATGTTTTGATCCCTTAAATCCAATAATTTGTTTGTTTGTTTGCTTGTTTCCATGTGTGGTTTTTTTTCCATAAAAATCATATTTACTTCACCAAATCATTTGAGCATAATTTCTCTCCACCTCTCCCATAGAATTGGCTTTATTTCTTTTTTTATTCATTTCAGGTATACAAAACAACATAGCAATTATATTTATATAGCTCACTATATAAGTGACAATCCCAATAAGTCTATTACCCATCTGACACTGTACATAGTTATTACAATATTATTAACTATATCCCCTACACTGTACTATATATCACTGTGACTATTTTTTTAATTATAGTTGACATTCAATATTATTTTATATTAATGTCAGGTGTACAGCGTAGTGGTTAGACACTTATATAATTTATAAAGTGATCCCCCTGATTAAGTCTAGTACTTATCTGACACTATATGTAATCTTTATAATAATATGTTTAAATCCAATAAATGTATTGAGCCATTGCACTTGCTATACTTACTGCTAATCAAATTGTCCCTCTTTAAGTGGTTCTTGTGTCCTTTTGAGAAGTTCCCAGTAGTCTTTGAAATCTTCCTTGGTTCCTAGTACAAGATGTTCTGGAATCTAGGCTTATCTTGCACATTTTCTGCCTCAGTTCTGTTATTGTCTATTTTTCCAAAAATCCCTGGTTCCTTTTAATGGAAAATGGTACTTGAAGACTATAAGCTGGACACCAAGGATGACCATTGCTCCTGATCACTGTTTTTTGATCTCTCCACTGTTCAAAGCTAGCAAATAGATTTTTTTATAGATGAAATACACGACAAATTTATACTGATAATTTGATTGCAAGTTCAGAAATACAAGATTTTTACTTAATTTCACCTATATTGTACCTGTATCTCCTTTTTCCTTGCCAAAAAGAGTGATTCCCAACACCAACATAAATACCAATTTGTTTTACGCCACACTCACATACAACAACATTAAAATTTCAACATCAACATTATCAAGCTATATTTGCAGTTCTTTCTTTCCTTAACATATACCCCTCTAGAAATGCAGTCAAATTACTGTGTTTCAATGAAATTATATGGAACAATTCCTCCTTGAATGGCTATGCCAAAAACTTGATACATAGTCTGTTGTAGCTATTTCACATTGCTTTTTTTATTTTTAGGAATTTCTTTTTAAATTTAATTTTGTATGATAATTATGTGAAATAATTATGTTTCTACATTTAAATTTATAGAACGAGGAACATTCAGAGAAATCTCACTTCTATCTCTTCACTCTCATTTTATTTTTTTTCCCTGACCCCCTTTGCCACTGGTAATCGCTTTCTTAAAAATTTTAGCTTTAGGCTTACCCTATCTTTCTAATATAAGTAAATATAATATAAAATACATATTAATATGCATATATGAATATATACTCATAAACTCCATTTTAAACAAATGATAACATATATACTTTACTCCACCTTGCATTTTTCACAAAATAATATATGCTAGAAACCATTCTTAGCAGTATATAAGGTTATAATTCATTCCTTTTGATAGTTACATGGTACTCCTTTGTGCAGGAGTACAAGTTTTCAATCTCCCACTGGTGGAATTTAGGTTGTTTCCCATCTTTTTCTGCAATGTATTCTGATGAATAACCTTGCATAGATGTCTTTCTATAGTTGTTGCTGTTGTACCATTGGGATAGTTTCATAGAAGTGGGACTAGTAATTCAAAGGATACATGCACATGCAATTTTGTTAGAAATGACCAATTTTTTTCTTGTGGGTATCATTTTTTATCTCCACCAACAATGTATGTATGAAAGCAGGGACATGCATTTTGTGTAGTAAACATTTGTGCTAATTTTAGAGAATAGAGAAAAGGAAGACAAATACTCCCTCTCAAATTAGGTTTATAGTTGGAAAATAATCTCCTTGTCATCATCTACAATTCAGTTGGTTTAATACTTTCTGCTGGCAGACTCTGGGCATTACCCACAATGCCAATATATTGCTCCTTTTGGTTGTGTACACAGAGAGCAGTGGGATATAATTATTTCAAGGGTCTGGAATTGGCCCACCCCAGACTTTCCCAGCGGGACAGGATGTGATAATAGCTGCACAAGCTGCATACAACTTCAATGGCCAGATTCTGATGGGGCAGAAGCCTAGCAGGCATGCTCTTAGAATGATCACACTAGATAATGGGAGCTGCCAATACACACAGGCAATAAAATAATCAGCATTGAATGTTCTCATCCTTATGTCACCCTCCCCACACCCCCACCCCACCTCCCCACTACACACATACACTGAGGAACCTACTTGGGATTCTTCCCATCTGTGTTGTTAAATGCAGGTTTGTCTGCCCTGTGTCCGGGCCTTCTAAACAAGTCAGCCTCCAGTCTCTTCTCCTTTGTGTGGCTCCTGTATTGTTGCCAACCTAAGCTGCTTGCCATTCCTTACATTTGTAAAGACTCTGCCCATATAAGTATAGCATTTCTTGTTCAAAGGATGAAGCCTACAGTTTGCACAATCTACTCCATTCACCTCCTCCCGAAGCCAGCCAGTGCCAGACTCTACCAGAAGCTATTCTCTCCTCAGCAATTGTCCCAAGAACACTGGTCACTTAAGAACTGATGTCTTTCTATGTCCACAAGAAGCTCTAAAACAATCAGCATCATGTTCTGCATGTGACATGGGATTAATACATGGTGGAAGCCCAACTACCTAGCATTTTAAGTATATGGCCAAATATATATCCATCTTGGAGTTAAATCTAAAACCAGAGAAATAGATTTGTCATACTCCCTGGAAAGAGTAGCAAATGAAAGATCCTCATTCATGTACACAAGAGAGCATGTCTCCATCCATATACTATGAAGCCAGAGTAAAAACAGTGAACTACGAAAAGCTACCTAAACAAACCGCCAATAGGAAAAATAATAAATATATCTCACCATGAACACAACAGATATACTGAATTAAGTTCCACTGAATTTATAGGAAAATCACTTATTTAAAAAAGAAAATTCAAGGGGAATGCCAGGATATCTCAGCACTTACGCACTTGCCTCACAATCATAAGGTTCGGGGTTCAATTTCTGGCCCCAGCTCGCATAAATCCCATATACTGAACTGCAGCAAAACTGGTAACCACTGGAATAGTTTGGTGGCAAAGTTTTACACTTCCCATGTGGAAGATCCTGGGTTCAGTTCCCACCCTGCAAGGCCACATATCCAGTTGTATGGAATGAAACCATGTCACAAGTAACGATGTACAACTATGGAGACTGCTCTGAGCCCTCCCCACTCCCTCTCTCTTACCTTCTCTCTCAAACAATAAATTAATCTTTTTAAAAAAAGTAAAATTCAGGACTATATAATCAATATAATGAAAAATTTATAGGTAAAATTTATACACATATATATAAGATTTACATACACACATATTTATAAAACATATAGATGGTAACAGTATTTCCGAGAGATGTGTTTATAGGTTTTTAATTTTTTCTTCATGTATACTTTTTCTGTATTCAATAAATTTTATAATATGCATGCATTACTTTCATGATAAGAAGAAAACATAAAACATAAAATATTTACCTGAAATACAGTACAGTACTTTGTTGTCAAACACACTTCAGATATATAGATGTAATATGAAAATTTGAACTTGACCAGCATCTAATACAGTCAAAGGAGGAAAGGGGCTTTGGAAGTGAAAGATTCTAAAAATAACTCAAAAGCAATCACTGTTATTATCTTGAGCCAATATTTGAATAGGAATTATTTAGAGTCATAATTTTCGACCATCAAAGTTGCCTTCCCCTTTATCAAAACACAGAGACAAACTTGATGAATCCACATTTTAAACGCACAGAAAATGAGCACATGGTGTCTTACCTCATCTGTAAAGGTATGTTATGGACTAGAAGAAAGATAAAGGCAGAGAAGTGTCAGAAATAGAGGTGCAATGTCAATCTTTAATCTCCTGCCTCAATGTTAAGGAATGGTATTGCCATCCATCCCCATCCAAAAGCAATTTAATGATTCTACTGTGTTTCTACAAAAAGGAAAAGGGCTTTGGGAACAAATCCATTTCAGGCGTGGGCCTTTTTGAAAAATAAACTGACTTTTCCTCTGAAGCTAACAAAGTGGTAATGGTGAGAAGCAATAGAAATTATAGGGGTTTCAGAACTATAGTCCAGTGCTTTTTAATGAGTTGCCCTGGGCAAACATACCTAATAAGCCTCTGCTATTCATTCTGCTACTGCCCACATATTTGCAAATTGGTTCTCACTTTCACGCATTAATAAGCTAGAAACACTGGATACCCTTTTCATTTTTAATTTTTCAAAATCTACCTAGCCATATGTCATTTTAAAGACAACCCCTTCTTGTTGGGTTATTGGCTCCTTTAGCAAAAACAGAAACAACTCAGGGGCCTCCAAGTTTTTCCCTTCTCCTTCCACTATATTCCAGTTCATTTCCTATTCTCATCTAAATGAACATATAGAAAACTTGATGAATGACTCCAAAGTAGCCATATTCCCTCCTTCTCACAAAAAAAGGAAAATGCTCTTAAACTGGATTTTACTTCCTCCCATAACTACCTTAATACATTTAGGCTACATCTCTTCCTAAAGATAAGGAAAGTGAGGGAAACTGGGGTGGCTCAGTGTGTTAAGTGCTCACTTTGCAGCACCGGAGCCCAAGGATCGAATCCCAGGCCCAGCCCATATGGACCCATAAGCTGAGCTGGGGTGTGCCCCCAGTTCAGTTCTTGCTGGGGCCTATGCGGGAGGCTCCCGGCCCAGTTCCTGCCCTGCGCAGCCCCACACCCACCTGTGGAATGAAACTATATGGAAAACTAATGCTATCAACTATGGAGACTGCTCTGGGCCCTCCCCTTCTCTCTGTCTCACTCTGTCTGTCTCTCTGTCAAAAACTAACAAAAATAAATTTTTTAAAGATAATGAAAGTGGAGGTAATCTGGAACTTTTTAAGATTCTGCTTCCTCTCTCTCTTGTTCCCAATCTATCACTGTATTAGTCAGCTATTGCTACAATCATTCTACATAACAAACAAGCCCCAAATGCAATGAAACCACATACGTTTAGTTCTTCCTCACAATCTGTGGGTTGGCTATGGGTTCTGCTGGGATAAACTGGGGTGATCTGGACTCTGCTCCATATTGTGGGTTTGGTTTGGGTATACACCACAAGACCAGAAGCTACTCCAAGCATGTTCTTCTCATGGTAAGTGGCAGAAATGGAAGAGACCAAACCAAACACACAAGCATATTTAAAGTTTATGTACATGCCTGTATAAGTTTAATAGGGTTTCCATAACAAAATACTACAAACCAGGTGAGGTTAAGCAGAAATGTATTCTCTCACAGTTCTGGGAATAATCATCTAAAATCAAAGTGTTTGCAAGGCTATGCTTTCTCTAAAGGCTCTAAGAAAGAATCTTTTCTTCCCTCTTCTTGGCTTCTGGTGGCTTTCAGTAATCCTTGCTGTTCCTTGTAGCTGCATCATTCCAATTTCTGTCTCTATCCTCACATGACCTTCCTTATGTGCATTTCTGCAAACAAATCTCCCTCTCATTTTCTTATAAAGACACCAGTCACTGAACTTAAGTCCATCCTAATCTAGTATGACCTCATCTTAACTTGATCACATCTACAAAAACCCTATTTCCAATTAGATTACATTCGCATGTTCCAGATAAAGATGAATTTGAGGGAGGCATTCTTTAAACCACTATAATGCCACACCTGTTAATGTTCCAATGGTCAAAGGAAATCACATGGCCAAGGCCAAAAAGCAATAAGAAGGAGAAGTACACTCTGTATATTCAAATAGGGAGTATCACAAGCCATATGGCAAAGCGAATGACATATTGTTCTATTACAGGTTGAGAACAAAGTTGCAAGCAATAATCCAACTACCAGAGTTACCAGTGCATGTTGTTTCTTCAAATATTTTATACAACTTCTTTTAGAGTTCACATCTGGAATATTTGTGTGTGTCAAAGACGGTAGTAGTCTATGAAGGTAAAATTAACTTTGTATCAATTTACAGTGGTATACAAAGTATAAGGCAGAGACTTTGTTAAGGTACAAAGACTACCTCAAATAATCATCACAACAACCGTACAAGGTAGGTGTTAGTATTGTTATTCCCATCTTAGAAATGGGGAAATTCAGTCTCAGAAAACTTAAATTACCCAGGTTTATTGATGACCCAAGATTCAAACTCAGATCTTGTGTAATTAACCATGCTGCTCTGACCTTGATCCTTCCTTCCATATATATATACTCTCAGTAAAATGCAAAACATGATTTAAAAAAAAAGCTTATGTAGTTTATTGACCACTGATTTCAAATCCCCAATGTTTGGAGCAATGTCAGGGTATTATAGAGGCTCAACAAGTATTTTTTTAATGATCAACAGAATAAATTTTTTTTTAAGATTTATTTTGTTTTTTGGTGGAGAGAGAGAGAGAGACCGAGAGAAGGGGAAGGCCCAGAGCAGTTTACATAGTTGTATGTCATCAGTTTTAAACTTGTTTTCATTCCACGCAGGTGGGCGGGGGCTGCACAGGGCAGGAACCTGGCTGAGAGCTGCCAGAATGGGAGGCATGCCCCCTTGAGCCAGGGGCTGTACTGGGGGCCTACCACACATGGGAAGCTCGCCCTGGCAAGAACTGAAGTGGGTGCCTCCCACATAGGAAGTACACCCCAGTTCAGCACATGAGTCCACACAGACTGGGGCTGGGACTCGATCTGTGGACACCAGGGCTGAAAAGTGAGAGCTTAAATCACTGAGCCATCCCAGGTTTACCTAAATAAATATTTGACAACATGTTAAAGGCTAACTTCCTCCCTGAACCCTAGCATGATAGTGTAAGGGCCATAATGTCAGGGATGGATATTTGTGATACATTAATATAAATCAATGTCCATAATAAAATGTTAATGCCTTTGAAATTAATCTTGCAAAACACTCTATGTGAACTACTAGACTTTGAGTCTTCACAGTGCTATTACCTTCAAAACTAGCTCTAGCTGAGTTCCATCTGCAGACTCACCCTCATCCGTGGCTCTGGGTCTGGTCCTATGACTTCACAGAATATTTAGGGAGTTCTGATTCAACATGTCAACTAATTTAGTTCAGATTGCTGAATCAGGATAGCTCTGAACTTGTATCCCAAGTGTAGGAAAGAGATATTATCTTTGTTTATTCATTCATCGATTAATTATTTGTTTCAAGTACCGTATTTTCCGGCATATAAGACGACTTTTGAAACGAAAAAAAGTCAACCGAAAATCAGGGGTCGTCTTATACGCCGAGTATATCCTGAAAAACGTCTCGATATGCCGCTAAATGAATTTTCCAACTCGATCCCGCACCAATCACTGCAAGGCTGCTCGGACCGCCTCTCTAACTCAGCCAATCCAAGCAGGCTTTTTATGCATGCAAATTATACATGTTCTGTACCCGAAACTACACTGTGTTCTAGTAAAAAGCCTGCTCAGATTGGCCAGAGTCAGAGAGGTGGTCTATTATAACCTTTGAACCTTTGCTTGTTGTGATTGGCTCACCGTGGTACATACAGTTGCAGCACAGGAACGTTCTGTGTAGCCAAAGCTGCTGTATCAGGACACATGCATAGTAGCTAAATTGAC
>PVKE010052092.1:0-10444 GCA_004027555.1 Craseonycteris thonglongyai | reverse complement strand
CTATTTGGATCATCCAGGTGATTAAAGCTTCACCTGGTTTCTGGGTGAATCTAAACAATATATCATTAATTTCTTGTTGGTTAAAATCTTCAGTTGTAGTTTTCCCTGCTAAATTTCCTGTAGCCATATCCCTCTCTTCCTGCCAGCACACAATAGGATGTGCACTGAGCGGGTGTTTTCTCTCACTTTCCTGTTTAGCCTCCTTCTCCAGTTCATCCCAATCATCTGTATCATCCCAAATATCCCCATCTGAAGTATCAGGGTCCCAACCTGCCTTAGCAGAGGGTATAACAATATGCACCATTTTAGAAATTACCTTACCTCACCTTATATTTATACTTAGCAACCGTAATAGCTGCAGTCTCAGCAATAGTCTGATAATTTTGAGCCTGATCAGTCAAAATATAATTCTGACATTGTAACATGGATAAACAACTTTGTAAGTCACAAATTTCTGTTTCCATTTCCAATTTTGCTCTAAGCAGCCTTTCTTTACTGATTTGCATTTTGTGGTAAGTTGTTACAGTTGCCCAACTGCAGCAAGCAACTGACTTCGTTTCTGTAGTGCTGACAATCTGCAGGCAAGTCAGCAGCTGGGGAGGTTCAGCATTAGCAACTTGTGCCTCCCAATTTTCAGTGAGGCCAGAGCCCCAAGCTCATTCCTCGGCCAACAGGGAGTACAGGACTTCTTCCCAACCTGGCACAAGGAGCACAGGAGCCTCAGTATCTCTTTTCCTCCCAAATAGCATGATGGTCATGTATCCTGCCAACTATGCCAAAATATAGCAACAAAGGGCTCTTTCTTAAGTGGCCACAGAATTTGGAGGTCAAATACACATTCACCATGCACACTGAGATTGAGTTGAGGCAGCAAAACACTATTTATTGGAATATTAGTTAAGGCAGACCGAGTGTAGCAAGGTAAGAGATAGAGTAACAGCAAGTCTTCACCACCGAAAGAGTGTTTCCAAGGTGCAGGGGAACTGAGGCAGCACCTTGGCTTCAGGGGTGTCTGGTGAGCATCCCTGTTAGAGAGTGCTGAGAGTTCCAATTACGGCATGTTGGGCTACTATTTTTATAGGATTTTACATAACAGTGTTTGATTTATGTGGGATCATTGTGTTACAGATTACTATAGGAATGGGGGCAACACATGTGTGTGTGGTCACCATAAAAATGGGGCAACTTTATGGGTTCTATTCACCGATTCCACCAGTGTGTCACAAATCAGTCAGCCAGGAAAGTTGGCGAGGCCATTCTGAGTTCACTCCTGCTGACAGGGAAGTCAACACCCAGGTGCCACCTGGGCAGAGCATTCTCAGAAAGCAACAGTGGAGGGCACAAAGGGGCATCTAACTCATATATGATTTACTTTACACAGGTATATGATAAAATTGTCAACAGCACTAGGTATGTGGGAAACACAAATCAAAACCACAATTCGATACCACATACCTAGTGCTGTTGAGCATTTTATCATATATCTGTGTAAAGTAAATCATATATGAGTTAGAATGTCTATTATCAAGAAGACATGTAATAACAAGTGTTACAGAGCTTGTATAGAAAAATGAACCTTCATACACTGCTGGTGGGAATGTAAATGAGTACAGCCAGTATGGAAAACAGTATGGATGTTCTTCAAAAACTTAAGAATAGAATTACCATATGATTCAACATTTCCTCTTTTGGGTATTTACTCCACAAAATATGAAAACATTTATCTGTGAAGATATATGTGTCTCTATGATCATTGCTGCACTATTCACAGTAGCCAAGACATGGAAATAACCAAAGTATCCTTTGATAGATGATTAGATTAAAAAAAAGGTGGTGCATATATACAATTGAATATTACTCAGCCATAAGAAAATATGAAATATTGCCATTTGAGACAACATAAATAGATCTTGACATAAGCATGCTAAGCAAATTAAGTCAGACAGAAAAAGTCAACAACCATATATCTTCACTCATATGTGGGATGTAAAATGGAAAGCAACAAATGAACAAGACCAATAATCAAAACACTAGACACTATAGTGATTGCCAGAGGGTAAGGGGGGGGGGTAGTGGGAGTAATAGAAGAAGCTAAAGAAGGTCAAGTATATGGAGGTGGAAGGAGAACTGTCTGTGTGGTGAACATACAATGTATATATAGATAATATATTGTAAAACTGTACACTTGACACCTATATAATTTTACTAAACAATGTCACCCTAATAACTTTAATCAAAAATTTAGAGAATAATTAATTATTGGGCTTATTTAAGGAATTAGTGATATAATACATGTAAGGAATTTATCATCTTTTTTTAAATAAACGACAGTCATTATTGTGTTTAAAAAAATTGTTGCCAACACCAAATTTTTCCCTCAATTATTTTGGTGTACTTTTGGTTTTGTTCTTGTTTTTTCCTTTTTCAGTTTTATTGAGATTTAATTACATACAGGGATGCTGGGATAGCTCAAAAAGATAAGCTCTTGCCTTGGAATCGTGAGGTCCGGAGATCAAATCCCAACCCTGGCCCGTGAAAACCCATATGCTGAACCGTGACATAACTGGGAACTGCCAGGATGGTGGTAAAGTTTCTTGCCTCCCATGAGGGAAGCCCTCAGTTTGGTTCTGCCCTGTGCAGCACCATATCCACCTGTGTGGAATGAAGCTATGTAACAATTAGTAATGTACAACAACTATGTAGACTGCTCTGAGCCCTCCTCCCTTCTCTCTCTCTCTTTCCCTTGCACCTTCTCTCAAACAATAAATTAAATCTTAAAAAATAATTTACATACATCACTGAATAAGGTATTCAATGTAATGATTAAACTTAACATATATTATGAAATGATTACCACAATAAGTTTAGTTATCTCATATATACACCAAAAAAAAGAAAAAAAAATATGCTTTTTCTGTGATGAGAACTTTTAGAATTTACTCTCCTAAAAACTTTCAAATATACCATAGAACAGTGTTAACTATAGTCATCATGTTGCACATTATATCCCTAGTACTAATTTATCTTATAATTGGAAATTTGCACTTTTTAACCAAATAAATCCAAGTTCCACCCCCCCCCCCACTACCACACACAAACACACACATATTGCCTCTGGTAACCACAAGTCTGTTCTCTTTTTCTATGAAATTTTGTTTTGCTTTGTTTTAGATTCCACATAAATGAGACGGTATGGTATTTGCATTTCTTTGTCTTACTTATTTCATATATATATATATATATTCATATTTTTTATCCATTTATCTGTCAATGCACACTTAGGTTGTTTTCATATCTTGGCTATTGTGAATAATAATGCTATAAATGTGGGAGTGCAAATATTTTTTTTTAATGGTGTTTTAATTTTATGCAGATATATTTCCAAAAGTGGAATTTCTGTATTATATAATTCTGTTTTTAATTTTTTGAGGAACGTTTATATTGTTTTTTTATAGTGACTGTTTCAATTTAAAATCTCACCAACAGTACATAAGGGTATTCTTTTCTCCACATATTTGTCAGCATTTATCTATTTTTTTAACTTATTTTTTATTATCAGTTTCAGGTATGCAAAAGGATATAATAATTAGATACCTCAAAAAGTGATAAGCCCATCAAGTCTACTACCCATGTTGCATCTTACATAGCTATGACTGATGTATGTATGTATATGTATGTGTGTGTGTGTGTGTGTGTGTGTGTGTGTGTATATAGTTTACATTCAGTGTTATTTATGTTATCTTCAGGTGTACAGTGCAGTAGGTAGGTATTTATATAACTTATGAAGTGCTTTCCTCGATAAGTCTAGTGCCTTTCTGACACCATAAATAGTTTCTACATTACTGACTATTTTTTCCATGCTGTATTTCACATCTCCATGACTAATTTGTGACTATCAATTGTATTTCCTAATACCTTCATCTTTCCCACCAACCATCCCAAACACCCTCCTATGTAACAACCATCAGTTTGTTCTCTATATCTATGAGTCTATTTCTGTTTTGATTAGGCTGACCATATTTACTTGAGACCAAAGTGAGATTTTGAGATGGCAAAAACAGGACAGTATTATTTATTACATGAACATATTGAGCTAATAATTATTCTTCAGTGACAGAACTCATACAAAAATTTAGGTAGACTTAGAGAGAAACTATTTCACCATGATCACACTGTGAATATTTCTCTGATGAAGTAATCTTACACAGCAAATATCTACCTTTTAACACCTTATCATAAAACTTCTCACACTCCATTTACAATTAACATAGCCCTCATTGTCTCAACACTTAATCTAGATTTCTCCTTTGACCACATATTGTTCACAACAGAAAATACAGTTTCAAAAGGTGCTGTACTTCCTGGAAGACAAAGAATAAACTTTACAATATCACAGAAATCTTGAAAGTTTAAATTTTTGTTGCTCATTTCAGAAAAATATTTTTACACATCTATCAGATGCAGAAATGTTGTTGTTATTTTTAATTCCATTTGTTCAACTGTGTCACAATTCTAGATTATATGAGGGTCCACTGAGCAAATACGTGAGTTTCTTCTGTTTCTCTGTGATAAGGTCCTTGTTCAGGCTGTCATGTATTTCTTTTTATTCAGGTGTCTTCCTTAGTAGCACTCACTAGAACTCCTCAGTGTCTCCTACACTGCACTTCCACTTGTTGTTGTTTTTTTGTTTAATATATTTTATTTATTTATTTATTTATTTTTAACAGAGAGAGAGAGAGAGATACAGAGACAGAGACAGAGAGAGAACTGAACTGGGGGAGCTCCCAGTTTAGCATATGGTTCCGCACGGGCCGGGGCCGGGGCCAGGGCCGGGATTTGATCCCCGGTCCCTGGCACTGCAAAGCGAGTGCTCAACCCACTGAGCCATCCCGGCTTCCCCGTGCACTTCCACTTGTTGATATTTGTAAGCTGATTTCATAGAAATTTTCAACTACTTCAAAAAATTAGCCTCATTCATTTCTTCCAAATCTACTAATATTTTTCAGTTGTTTTTTGACATCAGTGGTTACAAACACTTTACTTTTTTTGGACTTTAAATAGTTTACAAGATTTGCAATGTTTATGTCTACTTCTGTAGGTGAAATATGATCTTTTTAAATTTAACCAATGTAAGTTTGGAATGTAGACACTTGATCTCTTGCATATATAAATAAAACACAAAATATCCATGAGCATTAAAAAATATGTATGGCACGCCGCACTGAACATTGTAATGCAGCACTGCAGTGGCCAGACTGCAAAAAGTCATGAACAAACACCAAAAAGAAAAAGAAAAAAAAGAATGAACATCCCAACTGCTATCACAATACAGTATATGCTAGTGTCCCACCAGAGAGTTCTAATGTAATTAGAAAAAAAAAAATAGCTGACAACCTGTTGAACCAAAATATGAATCTGACAAGATTGAATCAAAGTGTATGTAGGGAAGAATGAATCTCTATGGGTGGAATGATGGTAGAAATAACAGTAAGAATCCCACACTCTTAACGTGATAAAAGTAAACAGCCAGGTGAGTCTGTTCAGTTCCAGTGCATGGAAACCCTCCTGATTCCCACAGACTGAATGGGTCTTAGCGACTGCCTCTTAAAGCCCTCATAGCTGCAGAAAAGCAGCTTATCATAAAACTTCTCACACTCCATTTACAATTAACATAGCCCTCATTGTCTCAACACTTAATCTAGATTTCTCCTTTGACCACATATTGTTCACAACAGAAAATACTGTTCCAACAGGTGCTGTACTTCCTGGAAGACAAAGAATAAACCCGACAATATTACAGAAATCTTGAAAGTTTAAGTTTTTGTTGCTCATTTCAGAAAAAGCAGGGGGTCTGTGTCTGATTGCCTCTAGCCCCAAAAGACTGGCTCTTACTGGATAATACTTTATCAAACTTCCTTTGTTGTCACACTAATAGTTTTACTGCATACATTGATTAGCATAGAGCCTTGGGATAAATGAACAACAGACATGAGTTTTTCTACAAAAACTTTAAACAGGACGATATTGGCATTTGTTTTAAAATGATGGAATGGATGAGAAATATGGAAAAATTGGTACTGTCCCACTTAAAACAGTATGTATGATCATTCTAGTTTTACTTGTTTGTTTATTATGTTCTTTAGATTCCATATATAAAGGAGATCCTATAGTACTGTAGTTGTTTTCTCAGCCTGACCTATATTACTTAGCATAGTAACCTCTAGGTCCATCCATGTGGTTGCAAATAGTAAGATTTTATTTTATTTATTTATTTATTTATTTTTTTTTTAATCTAATTTATTTTTGACAGAGAGAGAGAGAGAGAGAGAGAGAGAGAGAGAGATACAGAGACACAGAGAGAACTGAACTGGGCAAGCTCCCCATTCAGCACATGGTTCCGCACAGGCCGGGGCCGGGATTCTATCCCCAGTCCCCAGCGCTGCAAAGTGAGCACCTAACCCACTGAGCCATCCTGGCTTCCCCAAGATTTTATTTTTAATGGCAGAGTAAATCTCCAATGTATAAATGTACCCATAATTTTTTTATCCAATCATCTATTGATGGTCATTTCAGTTGTTTCCATATCTTGGCTATTGTGTTTTGGATTTCTTTGGATAAATACCCCAAACAGGAATTTCTAGCTCATAAGGTAGTTCTATTTTTAATTTGTTGAGGAGCCTCCATAATATTTTTCATAGTAGCTGCACCAATTTGCAATGCCATCAACAGTGCTCAAGGTTGTCTTTTTATCTACATCATCACCAACAATTGTTGTTTGTTGATTTATTGATGATAGCCATTCTGATAGAAGTGAGGTGGTATCTCACTGTGGTTTTAATTTACATTTCTCCTGTGATTAGTAACATTGAGTATCTTTTCACGTGTCTATTGACCACCTGTGTATCCTCTTTGGAGAAATGTCTATTTAGGTTTTCTGCCCATTTAAAAATTAAATTATAGTTTTTTTGGTATTGAGTTGTGTGATTTTTAAATACTTTTTATATTAACCTCTTATCAGATGCATCATTAGCAAATATCTTCTCCCATTCAGTAGTCTGTCTTTTTGTTTTGTTGTTGATTTCTCTTGCTTTGTAAAAATTTCAGTTTGATATAGTCCCGTTTGTTTATTTTTTGTTTTCTTTCCTTTCCAGGAAGAGATATCAGTAAAAATACTCGTAGTAATAAAGGTTATGTCTGAGAGTTACTCCCTGTATTTGCCTCTAAGATGTTTATGGATTCAGGTATTACATTTATATTTTTAAACCATTTTGAGTTTATTTTTGTATATGGTTTAAGAAGGTGGCACATTTTCTTTTTCTTTTTTTTTTTTTTTTTTTTTTTTTTTTTTTTTTTTTTTTTTTTTTTTTTTTTTTTTTTGCATTTACTTCTTCAGGTTTTTTTTTTTTAGCACAATTTATTGAATAGACTGTCTTTGCCCCAGTGTAAATTCTTGCTTCATTTTGTCGTAGAGTAATTGACCATATAAACATAGATTTATTTCCGGGTTTCTATTATGTTCCATTCATGGATGGATCTGTTTTTATGCAAGTACCATGATGTTTTGATTACTATGGCTTTATAATATAATTTAATATCTGGTAGCATGATACTTCCAGCTTTGTTCACTTTTCTCAGGATTGCCATGGCTAATCTAGGCCTTTTATGGTTTCATAGACATTTTCAGATTATTTTTTCAAGTTCTGTGAAAACTGCCATTAATATTTTGATAAGAAGTGCATTGAATCTATAGATTGCTTTGGGTAGGATGGATATTTTAACTACACTAATTATTTCTATCCATGAGCATGATTTATATTTTCATTATTTGTATCTTGTTTAATATTTCTACAATGTCTTATAATTTTCTAAGTATAGGTATTTTACTTTTTTCTTTTTTGGTTAATTTAATCCTAGGTATTTTTTTATGCCATTATAAACGGGATTGTTTTCTTAATTTCTCTTTCTGCTAGTTCATTATCGATATATAAGTATGCAACTGAATTCTGAATATTAATTTTCTATAGTAATACTTTAAATTCATTTATCAGTTTCGGTAGTTTTGGGGTGGAATTTTGGGAGTTCTCTATATATAATAATATGTCATCTGAAAATAATAACATTTTTACTTCTTTTCCTATTTGAATAACTTTTATTACTTTTTCTTGTTAGATTGCTGTGTCTAGGACTTTCAGCACTACGCTGAATAAAAGTCGTGAAAGTGGGCATCTTTGTTTTCTTTCTGATCTTAAGAAGAATGTTTTTAGCTTTCCCCTGTTGATTGTGATATTAGTTGTGTGTCTGTCATATATGGCCTTTATTATATTGAGGTATGTTTTATCTATTCTCACTTTGCTGAGAGTTTTTACAATAAATAAATGCTGAATTTTGTGAAATACATTTTCTGCATCTATTAATATTACCATATGATTTTTATTTAGTTTATATGGTAAAGCACATTAATGGACTTGTGTATATTAAACTAACCTTGTATACCAGGAATGAATCACACTTGATAACGCTGTATGATCTTTATAATGTACTGCTAAAATACATTTCCTAATATTTTGTTGAAAATTTTTAATTTATGTTCATTGGGGATATAAGCCTATAGTTTCCTTTTTTTGTAATGTCTTTATCTGGTTTGAAATCAGGGAAAAGGTGGCGATATAAAATGTTTTTGGAAGTCTTCCTTCCTCTTGCATTTTTTGGAATAGTTTGAGGAGGAGAGTTATCAATTCTATTTTGAATGGTTGGTAAAATTTACAATTGAAGCTATCTGGTGGAGGACATTTGTTTGCTGGGACCTTGTTGATTACTGATTTGATTTCATAGTAGTAATTGGTCTTTGCAGATTTTCTGTTTCTTCTTGATTCAGCCTTAGAAGATTGTATGCTTCTAGAAATTTATTAATTTATTTCATATTGTCCAATTTGTTGACAATCAGTTGCTTATGGTATTTATTATAATTGTTTTTTAAATTTTATTTCTGTGGTGTCTGTTATCACTTTTCCTTCATTTCTGATTTTATTTATGTCCTCTCACTCTTTTTCTTGATGAATCTGGTTAAAGATTTGTCAATTTTATTTATCTTTCAAAAAAAAACCACCTTTTGGTATTATTTTTGTTTTGTTTTGTTTTTATTTTTAGCCCCAATTTTGTTTATCTCTGATCTTTATTGTTCCCTTCCCTGTACTCATTTGGGGCTTTGTTTGCTATTGTTTTTCTAGTTCACTTAGGTGTAAAGTTAGAATATTTATTTTAGATATTTTTGTGTGTATTTTTTGGTAGGCCTGCATTGCTGATTTTTTCTCTTAGGACTGTTTTCTGTGATGCATAGCTTTGGGGACATTGTGCTTTCATTTTTATTTGTCTCAGAGTAGCTTTTGATTTATTCTTGATCTCACTGTTGACTCATTCATTATTTAGTAGCACATTATTTAGCCTCCATGTGTTTATGTGTTTTTCTCTTTTATTATTTTCATGTAATTGATTTCTAGTTCCATACCATTGTTGTCAGAGAAGATGCTTGCTATGATTTCTATCATCTTAAATTTACTGAGACTTATTTAGTGGGCTAATATATGGTCTATTTTGAAAAAAATGTTTCATGCACACTTGGAAATAAGGTATATTCTGCTGCTTTGGGATGAAATGCTCTAATATATTAATTAAATTTATCTGGTCTAGTGTGTCATTTAATGCCACTGTTATTGTGCTGATATTCTGTCTAAAAGTTCTGTCTTTTGGTGTCAGTGGGGTGTTTACATTCCCTACTATAATTGTGTTACTATCTATCCCTGCCTGTATGTCAGTCAATATTTGATTTATGTGTTTAGGGGCTGCTAAATTGGGTGCACCAATGTTTATGAGTATGATATCCTCTAATTAAATGGATCCTTTTATTATTAGGTAATGTTCTTTGTTTCTTGTTATAGTCTTTATTTTAAAGCTGATTTTGCCCAGTATAAAAAGGGGAGCCATAAAAACTCAGAATTAGCTTTTATTAGCTTGTAGTACAGGATTCTGTCACTAGCAAGTGTTCTAGAAATTTATCTGCATCAGTGTACCAGCTCATATTGTTGTGAGATGCTGCATAGGATTTCAGTGATTTTTTTTTCAGGAGACTCTTTCAATGCATTAGCCCATTTCATGATGGGTGATTTACATGAACGACTTGCAGATGACAATGCACCCTCCCACACTGTGCTAAGTATTTCACAGTTTCTGACCAAAAATGGAGTAACTCCTGTGCTCCACCCTCCCTATTCACCTAATCACACCCCAGGAGACTTTTGTTTGTCTGTTTGTTTGTTTCCCCAGATGATAAAAGTCCTCAGAGGGAAACATATTGCCAATGTGGGAGAGGTGAAACAAAAAATGGCAGAAGTACTAAGATATGTCAAAATCAATGAGTTCAAAAACTATGTTGAGCAATGGAAAAATT
>PVKE010052091.1:0-10445 GCA_004027555.1 Craseonycteris thonglongyai | reverse complement strand
TTTTTTTTTTTAAAGATTTATTTTATTGATTTTTGACAGAGAGAAAGAGACAGAGACAGACAGAGAGAAGGGGGAGGGCCCGGAGCAGTCTCCATAGTCGACATTAGTTTTTCCATGTTTCACTCCACAGGTGGGCATGGGGCTGCACCAGCAAGAACTGAACTGGGGGCTCACCTCAGTTCAGCACGTGGGTCCGCATGGGCCGGGGCCGGGATTCGATCCTCGGTCCCTGGGGCTTCAAAGCGAGCGCTTAACCCGCTGAGCCATCCCAGCTTTCCCTCTGCCTTTTTTATTGTGTAAGAACTGGTGCACTAGATCTGGAACTCATTTTCCTTACTTATGGAATAGCTGGGTCTTTATTTTTTCCAGGTCTACATGTCTAAGATTTTATCGTCTTGCATAGATGTCTCCTCTGTCCAGCTCTTTACACTAGGCTCGTCATTTAGCCAACTGGTTCTCAAAGTGGCTCCTGGGACAGCAGCATCAGCCTCAGTTGGGATTTAGTAATTAGAAATGCAAATTTTCAACCCCCTGCCCAGATTTACAGAAAATCTGAGCAATAAGGCCCAGCAATCTGTATTTTAGCAAGTTCTCCAGGTAATTCTGACCCGCATTGAAGTTTGAGAACCACTGATCTAGCCCATAACGCCCTGGATCCCACCACTCAATCACTGAGCCCCTCCCCCATCCCCTCATGCTTTTGATTTGACCCTTGTCTAGCTCCAGCCTAGACTGGATGATCCCAACTTTGATCTCTGCTGTTCGCCCTGTTTGTTTTGGGCTTCAGTGCTGGTGTTTTTCAGGTCACTATCCCAGGCCCTTTTCTCTCACTCTCCACCTTGTAACAGATGTTTTAAATCTTTTTATATCACAGGATTCTCTATAATTATAAAAGCTATGGGGACCTTCCAGACAAATATACAAACTTATATTTCACACAACCTTCTGAAGTCCCCCATGGACCCCAGACTAAAAACTTCTATATGCTGATGATTCCTAAATCTTTACCTTTAAGCTAGATTGCTCTCATGAGCTCCAGGCCCAGCCCATTGGACGTTTCCTTCAAGTACCCCAAACTCAACATGTTCAAAATTATACCCATCTTCTTTCCCCCAATACCAGCAGCAGTACACATTTCTTATCACCACTACTCACCTAGCTGCTGAAGGCAGACACTTACTTCAGTTATCATCCTTGATTATTCCCTCTAAACCCATATCCAATCAATCACTAAGGCCGACTTTTTCCACCTCCTAAATCTCTCTCAAGCCTCTTTATTTTCCTCCATATTTACTGTTGCCACCCTTGGTTTAGGTGCTATTATTTTCACCTAAATGTCCCCAACCTTGATTAAAAAAAAAAGATTCCCCACATAGTATCCAGAGTGATCTATCATAAAGTCTGTGTTAATGTCTAACCTAAAACACTTCACTGGCTCCCAGCTCTTTTCAGGTTCCAGTCCAAATTCCTTACCACTGTTTACTAGGGCTTTCATAATATTACCTCTGCTTAACTCAACATTGACTGCCACTTCCCCCATCCCCTCCACTGTCCCTTACACTTTATTTCAGTCTTTACTTGACCATTTCAATTGAAATACTAATGGTTCCCTAAATAAGCCATGTCCTTCATGTGTTCTGTACTTTATACAGATCCTTCCCTCTGCCTGGAACATTTCTTAACCTTTCCTCCCAAACTCTTCATAATTTAAACATATATTCCACTGAAAAAATCTTCTTTATTTTACCCTAAGATCATGTTTCAAGAACACCCATACTGTATTTTCCGGCGTATAAGACGACCGGGCGTATAAGACGACCCCCTAATTTTACAGTTAAAACATAGGTTTAGGAGTATATTCGCTGTATAAGACTACCCCCCACTTCCAAGGCTGTAGTCTTATACAGTGAATATAGGCCTAAACCTATGTTTTAACTGTAAAATTAGGGGGTCGTCTTATACGCCCGGTCGTCTTATACGCCAGAAAATACAGTACTTATTCTTTCCAGAGCACTTAGTACACTGTAACATTACTGTTTACTTATACCTTCCACTAAACTATAAATTCTTTAAGGACAGGGATTACTACACTTTATTTGTCTGCGTAATTGTGGCACAACAGTACCTGGCATATAACAGGCATTTAATAAATGTTGTAACAGGATAAATGGACGAATGGAGGGAGGGAGGGGTAGGTAAATAAGGACAATACAAGACTTTGAAGAATCTAATCAAAACTACAAACTGCATTTAAAAACTACCAGTATAGAGTTGCTACAAGACAAGATTATTAACTGCTCAAAAGCATATATTGGGAAAAGGGGAAATAAAAGAAATCTCACAAATACGTATTTTCTAATTTGTAACCTCACATTGTTAGGTTTTAAGTTTAAGCTAAGATAAAGCCAAGTGGTCACATCTAAAGAATTTATGGAAGGTGCCCAGGGTATGATGAACTTGGAGGAGGGATGAGGACCACCACAAGGTCATTTAGCTGTGGTCTTTTTGACTCCTGGAGGAGGTATGCTAGGCTTCTTGCTGTGCTCTCACCAAGTCCTGGAGTTCTCTCAACTGTTTTCCTGTCAGTCCCCCAATGCCCAGATCCTCCTCATCCTCTTCTGGCTGGACACTGACATTACCAGAAGATGGACCCTGTTTGATAAAGAACTCTTCGTGCTGGTCCAAGAGGAGTCCATGTAGCATCCAGGCTGAGAGCTGCTTATACATGACCCCATGACACACAGCCAGGATTCTGAATTGGGAGAAAAGAAAGAACCTTAGAAGTCCACTTAAAGAACCCTAACCCCTACAACTGCACAGAGGGAATGCTTTAAACTGCTACAGAATAAACTTTGATGAGTCACTAGGAAATGACCACTTAAGCTAGAAATAATTGTGCTATTTTTTTTAATTTAAATGTTTGTGAGTTGACTGATTAAATTCCCAAACTTGTAGCCTACATGCTCAAGTCTGAAATGTTCAGTGAATGTTCTGATAGTTTTTTTAGGAGAAGCACATTTCCCCCCTTCCTTTTGTATAAAGTAAGTTTCAAAACTAATGATTCCTATTAAAATTAAACAGACTTACAGGAGTCTCATTTTGGCTAACACAATATTAAACTTGTTTTGTTTTTGTTGGTATTACATAGGGAGAGTAGATCCAATATGTGAAAGGCAGATATACCTGAAAAAGTATTATCCAACAAAATGCAGAAAGGTTGAAAAATTGGATATAAATACCCCAAAGGATCCCTCCCAGAAAAAGATTAATTACGAAGGGGAAAATGTCCCTCTAAAATGGAAAGATCTGGCAGAAAACCCCTAAATCAAGTGATTAAACTTTACAACACCAGTAATGGGACAAACTTACTTTCTGTGCTTTCTAATATGATGCAACAGGAAATATGGCCTACATAGTATTCTTGCCAAAAATATTTAACCTGAATCTAATCATGAGGAAATAATGAGAAAAATCCAGATTGCAGAATATTCTGTAAGACTAGTCAGGAATCTTAAAATGTCAATGTCATCAAATATTGAGAAGAGAAAAAAAAAGCAAAGAGGACAGCTCCTAACTGTTTCCACTCAACCCTGTAGCAGCAGTATCACCTGGGAACTTTTAAGAAATGTAAATTCTTGGGCCCCACTCCAGACCTACTGAATCAGAATCTCTGGGGTAGGGTCAGCAACCTGGTTTTAGCAATCTGCTCTAGGTGATTCTAATGCACAATGTAGATTGAGGACTATTGCACTAGAGAAACCAGAAACATTTAGAGTTAAAATTCCAAGCAAAGAGGTAAAGAAAGCTCTACAATGAGGTTGTATAAGAGAATGCTCTTTTTCTAAAGAGATACATGTGAAATATTCGAGGGTTAAGCATTGTGATATCTGTGACTACCTTCAAATGATTCAGCCAAAAAAAAAAAAAAAAAGTAAGTTTGTGTATGTATTTACATATATTTACATATATATTTCACAGTCTAGATAGAGGGAAATAGAAAGACAAAGACAAATCAAATGTGACAAAATTTTAACTGGTGAAACTAAATGATACACAGGTATTTACAGTTCATCCAACATTTTTATAGATTTGAAAATTTTCAAAATTACTAGGGAAGAAAAAGCAGCTAACAGACAATGAGTCTGCTATTTGTAGTATGCTATGGAATTGCTCTTAAAAAATCAAATGTGAAGCCATTTATATTTTGCACATCTGAGTTTGTGGTCTGTAAAATTTGGTCCCTGCAAATATATAACAAACGTTAATACATTATCTACATAAGATTTTATGTTCTATGCATAAAACTATATAGAACATATATAGAGAGAGAAACTGTAGAGGATATACACCAAAGTTAAATGGGTATCTCAAGAGACTGAGATAACAGGTGATTTCTACTTCTTCTCTTTGCATGTCTGTATTTTCTATAATCAAAATGCATTTCTTGGCCTTTTGATCCACTTCTTGCTCAAGGCCCACTTCCATCTCTTGGAAGTGTACTTTTATTACTTTACTTTATCAATAAACTATGTTTTCACCACTGTAAAAAAAAAAATGCATTTCTTTAATTAGAAAAAAAGACACGTTCTGGAAAGTTTCTTACTCTTCTGAGGATTTACTGGAGCAAAGTTCAAGGGGAGATTAAGAGTTGTGAGGGGCCTTGGTGATTAAGGCTTACAATTTTGCAATTAATGCCACACCTTTTTTTTAAAAGGGAGGAAAAGGGTAACAGGGAGATCAAATAAGCAGTCTGCTTAAACTCCACATATATTTAATATAGTTATAATTAAGACATATAATTCTGTATCCATTTTTCCGTTAGTAATACAAAAACTATTCTTACAGGTTATAGTATTTAGAGTTCTAATGGTTTTATAGTCTAGCAAGTGAATATATCTTTATTTCTTCAGCTGCTGGTAATTTTCTAATTTCTTGATATAGCAGATGACATTGCAATGAAAAACGTTTATGCATATGGTTATTTTCTTCTCTTGAATAATTTTTTTAGGCTGAAATTCCTAAGAGTGGCATTATAGGATTATAAAGTATAAATAATTTTTTTTTTAAGATTTATTTTGTTTTGACAGAGATAGAGACAGAGAGAGAAGTGGGAGGGCCCAGAGCAATCTCCATAGTTATACGTCATTAGTTTTCGACATAGTTTCATTCCACACAGGTGGGTGAGGGGCCACTCAGGGTGGGAACTTGGCCAGGGCAAGACGAGAGCCTCTCACATGGGAAGCTTGCCCTGGTGAGAACCGATCTGGGGGCCTCCCACGTGGTAAGAACACCCCAGCTCAGCATATGGGTCCACAGGGGCCAGGGCCCGGACTTGATCCTCAGACCCCGGGGCTACAAGGTGAGTGCTCAACCCACTGAGCCATCCCAGCATCTCCTATAAATAGTTTTAAGGGCCTACATGTGAAAATACCAGCTACTCAAAATATTCAAGTTTATACAAAGCTAAGCATTATCCAGCACATGTAATAGAAATTCTTTAAGGATGATGAGATCCTAAATTTAAAAAGAACTGCCTCAAGGGCATCTAGGCAACTAGATCCTAGCTTTGATACTCAACACTCTATAAACCTTTTTGTGCAATTTCTGCGCTATCACAAGTGTTACGTGAACACCTCTGCTCATGGGTCATTTTTATTCTTGTCATAACTTTCCCCAGAGGGAAATCTGACATGACCTGAAAATAAAACAGGTGCAACCACCCACCACTGCCCTCAGTCCCCAATTAAGCTATGACTTACTTTTCTAGTGCATTTCGAACAGGAGGCAAACCTCCACAGCTGTGTTTGTATACTGTTTCCAGGATCTGGCAACCATGAATCTGTGGAAAATACAGCCTTCTCAAACTGGGTTCCATTTTAATAGTTCATGCAGCACAAACTCATATTCTATATTCAATCTATTTTCAAACACCAAGTAATTCTCCAACACCAGATGGGTTGTCCTATAATTCATCTTAATTCTGGCACTATCTACACAGAGATAGCATTAGATTCCACAAGTTAAGGGCTCAGTCCCACAAGATTGCCCTTCACTTCTGATGCCAACTGCATGCCCAGGTTGTTACCTCTGTTCTGACCAACTGGGCTATAGGTTCCCACGACCCACTCTTTGGATTCAATTAATTTGTTAAGAGTGGATCACAGAGCTCAAAGAATCAGGTTTCTCACTAGATTACTGTCTTTTTTTTTTTTTTACAAAGGATACAAATTAATACCCAAGTAAAGATGCATAGTGTGAGGTCCCAAACAAAGGAGATTCTGTGCCCAGGAAGTTTGGGTCCTGCATGGTAGCATGGGAAAACAGTCTGTTTCATCAACCTGGAAGCTCTATGAACCCCATCCTTTATGGAAGTTTTATTACATAAGCATGGCTAATTAAATCATTGGCCACTGGTGATTAAACTCAACGCCCAGCCCCTTTCCCAGTCCCAGAGGTGGGGAGGGGTGGGGCTGAAAGTTCCAATCCTCCAATCAGATAGGTTGGTCCCCCCACCCCCCCCACCCCAGGCAATGAGCCTCCATCCTTAGGCGCTCATCTAATTAACAACTCAGGTGTAGTTCATAGGGGTTTGTTATGTATATCAAGACACATTTATCACTCTTATTACTTAGGAAATTCCAAAGGTTTTAGAAGCTCTGTGCCAGAAACAATATTAAAACCAAATATATGTATTTCTTTTTATAAGTAAACAATTATCACAATACTTCTCAAATCTCAAAGTATGGACTCTACAGCCTCCCGACCTATCCTCTCCACCCCACCCTAAAGCAATAGCATCATGTGGGAACTTTTAAGAAATGTAGGGAAGCCAGGATGGCTCAGCAGGTTAAGTGCTCACTTTGCAGCCCTGGGGACAGAGGATTGAGTCCTGGCCTGTGCGGACTCATATGTTGAACTGGGGTGTGCTTCCCATGCAGAAGGCCCCCAGTTCAGTTCTTGCCCCCCCACCCCCCACCCAGTTCGGCCCCTGGCTCAAGGGGGCATGACTCCCATGTGAGAGGCCCTCAGCCCAGTTCCTGCCCTGAGCAGCCCCCACCTACCTGCACCTGTGTATAACAAAACCATGTTGAAAAACTGATGATGTACAACTATGGAGACTGCTCTGGGCCCTCTCCCTTCTCTCTGTCTCTGTCAAAAACAATAAGATAAATCTAAAAAAAAAAGAAATGTAAATTCGTGGGCCCCACTCGAGACATAGTGAATCAGAATCTCTGGGGTAGGGTCCAGTAACCTGTTTTTAAAAATCTGCTCTAGGTGATTCTAATGCACAATGAAGTTTGATCATTATTGCACTAGAGAAACCAGAAACATTCAGTTAAAATTCTAAGCAAAGAGGTAAAGAAAACTCCATATTTCAGATTAAGGCCTAATTCAAGATACTTATAAAGTGTATACTTTTCCAAAAATCTGCTTCTTCTTTCTATGTCCTCTGGCTCTCTCTTTTTTAAAAAGATTTATTTTGTTTTTGATAGACAGAGAGAGACAGAGAGAAGAGGGAGAACCCAGAGCAGTCTCCATAGTTGTACGTCATCGGTTTTCAACATAGTTTCATTCCACACAGATGGGTGGGGGCCTCCCACATGGGAAGATAGTGCCGGCAAGAATCGAACTGGGGGCCACACCCCAGTTCAGCATATGGGTCCATACAGGCTGGGATTCAATCTTTGGACCCCAGGGCTGCAAAGCAAGCACTTAACCCACTGAGCCAGCCCAGCATTACCTCTTTTTAAAAAAGTGCTTTACTGAAGTCTAATATACATACCATAAGGTTCACCCATTTTAAAGTGTATTATTCAACAATTTTTAATAAATTTACAGTGCTGTGCAACCATCACTGTAATCCAGTTTTATAACATTTCCATCACTCGGAAAGGATCCTTTGTGTCTACTGGTAATCATCCCTATTTTCACCCTCAGCCCATGTTCTTGACCACCTCTGATTTTTTACTGTAGAGCCATAACACACTAACCACCTCCCTGCAGGATGGAAGGTTCACGTATCTGCAATCTCTCTGCTCATTTTCCATTCCCTTCCTGTGGCCAATGGAAGAAAGTTAACTGAAATGCGCACGTAGGCATGGAACCCTTACACTAGCTTCACTTACCTTGAAGGTCCCCTCCAATTTTAGGAGATAGGTTAGTACAGTTCTGAAGGACATAGTCTTTGGAGTCAGACAAACCTGCTCTACCATTTACTACCTACCATCTGAATGACCCTAGATACTTCCTTAACCTATTTGACACCTCCCAGGATCAAATGTTATAATGTATATGAAGCACTTAGGACAGTGCATGGTATACAGCAAGTACATAGTAAAAACTCAATGTTATCTGATAAGGGAAATCAGCTTTGAAGGGCCAAAGAGCACCCCCCCTACTGGCTTTGCTGGCACAGAATGAATGCAACAGAGTGTAAGTTTCTGTACTTAGAGAGCAAAAATATAAAGTAGCAAACTGGCAAATCAACTGGTTAACTAGCTATATTCATCAAGTTGAACACTCCTAATAAGTTAAGGTACAACTAAAAAAGCTTAAAAACATAAATGAGTTAATGTTTAATCTTCTTTGTCCTTTCTGGTCCAATTAGGAATCAGCAGATAGATTCTTCTTCTAATGTGAAATCTCAAAGCATTTATTCCTCAGTGTTATTAACTCTGCCCTGAAAAGACATTCTCCCAACACTGGGGACCATAACTTTGCAGTGTATATGATAAAAACTTGTAGTAAGAATAGGGATATTTAACTAACAAAATAAACATCTGGGTTTCACCTAATGGTCTAATTCTCAGAAAACAGCCAGCACCCTATCCATAAATCTATTACTATCTTTCTAAGGATTAGCTTTCAGCTTCTCCCCCAAGATCCATTTTCAACAGTTCTAAATCCTTAGTGCAAAAAGCTCTCACCTTCAAACATCCATAGTATTTTTCTCTTTCCCAGCAGCATTCTTAAGTACATATACTAACATTCTCCACTCCTTCTGGACCAGGAGGTGCTTAAGGGCAGGGTCATAATTTATTTTTGCATTTCTGACATTTAGCACAATACCCAAGAAGATATTGTTGAATGAATGAATAAATTAATAAAAACTACTAAAAACTAGGGTCTTCAAAAAAGAATGTAAGGCAAAATTAACCCCTTGGCATACAAAGACGGCTCAGATGTCATCTGTTTCTTAAACCACTGTGAACATTGACATCTCTGAGAAGTGTGCAGATTTAATTTGCTTTGAGTGCAGTTATAATGCAAATGTTATCAATAAATAATTAAATACATCCAGTGTTAAAGTATGAACTTAGTAATCCCTTAAAGATGTGTTTTGAATTTGTATAAAAGTGACACTGAAAGCCAAATGGGGTGTTTGAATGAAAAGGGCGAGACTGATATTTAAGGAATTCGTATGGCTAATTATTCAACATAAGATTCAAATTCAAGTGAAAGAAGCCCTATCCAATATAATATTCATAAACATGAAAGACTTTATAACAAGTAGTGAGGATTGTGATTCAGGAGATGAAGAATGAAATTGGGGAGACAACAAATATTCCAAATATAAAACCATTTACCCACATTGCTGGTATAAATGCTTTAGTTGTTTTTTTGTGTGTTTTTTAAAAATATTTATTTATTTATTTTTGACAGAGAGAGAGAGAGAGAGAGAGAGAGAGAGAGAGAGAGAGAGAGAGAGAGAGAGAAAGAGATACAGAGACAGAGAGAGAACTGAACTGGGGGAGCTCCCCAGTTCAGCATATGGGTCCGCATGGGCCGGGGCCAGGATTCGATCCCTGGTCCCCGGCACTGCAAAGTGAGCGCTTAACCCACTGAGCCATCCCGGCTTTCCCAAATGCTTTAGTTTTCCGAAGAGTAGGAGCAGATTGTACTCTTCTTTGGGTTTTGAAACAAGTGCTAAGTGATGTTTTTTTTTGAAATGATAACCAAAGAAACAAATAGATACACAAGTCAAAAAATAAAGGACCAGAACTCTAAAAAGAATGAGATGGGGAAGCCAGGATGGCTCAGTGGGTTAAGCGCTCTTTGCAGCCCCAGGGACTGAGGATCAAATCCTGGCCCAGCCTCTACTGGGGAGTGCCCCCAGTTTGGTTCTCACTAGAGTGAGACCCTGGCCCAGTTCCTACCCTGTGCAGCCCCACGCCCACCTGTGGAATGTACAACTATGGAGACTGCTCTGGGCCCTCCCTCTTCTCTGTCTCTCTCTCTGTCAAAAACAATAAAAAATAAATCTTTAAAAAGAATGAGGATGGGGAAGCCGGGATGGCTCAGTGGGTTAGGCGCTCACTTTGCAGCGCCGGGGACTGAGGATCGAATCCCGGCCCCGGCCCGTGTGGAACCATATGCTGAACTGGGAGCTCCCCTAGTTCAGTTCTCTCTCTGTCTCTGTATCTCTCCCTCTCTCTCTCCTCTGT